>JACDJE010000558.1:292592-375869 GCA_016647715.1 Pavo muticus | reverse complement strand
CGAGAACTCAATACTTTATCCTTCCAATCCAATTGGATAAATCAACAAGAAACCAAATTTGTCAGAGGAAAATGTCTGACCAACAGCACTTCAATTCTCTCCAATAAAGCCAGCATTTTCTGACAAAGCATGATTTTCAAAGTAGATAAAGGATCTGTATGAAGGATATTATTCTCAAAACCTAACTCACTTAGCTGCGACAAGGAGCAAGACCTAATATACTAATGTACTCTGAAGTTATAAGAGTACATTTTAGCGTATCATAAAGACAACCATGAATATTCTTTTACTGCCAGTGGAATAAGACTGTATTTGATGCATATGGGATATTGCAAACTGAAAATTAGAGCAACATATTAACTTTTTGCTTATAACTGAAAACAAGAATAAATGCCCACTAAGTAAATAACTAAGTTGAAAAATAAAGCACTGAATTACTAGCAGACATCAATATGTATGATTTTGCAGGTATATTTAAGTAGATGAATGTTCATTAAAAAAAATTAGATCGATTCTGTTTTCGTCCTCAAAAGAATGAACTATTAATAATAAAGAACGATACTTCACAAAGATCTCTCCATTCCAAAAAGCTTGCATTGTGACAATTCTTAAGAGTATTTTAAGGAAAATAGCACTAAAAGGCTTCCTTGTCAGCCACCATAAGCTGAGGAAGATTAATAAAACACTTTCGAAAAGAATAAAAATAATAGTCTACACTCTATAGTCCCAAAAAGAAATTATTTTATTTCAAAGTTCTTAGGAGGAAAAAAAAAAAGAAATAAACATAAACATTCTCCCTTCAAATAATTACACAGATTTAGAGTGAGAGGTCCTGCTCTACTCCCTGCTACTTTGCTGAAGATGATAAACATCAGCATCTTTCAGAAATGCAGAGTAGTGGAACTTAGGAAAAAGGTACAGGCTATAAAAAACTACTCTTCCTTAATGGCTGCAAGCAAGCCCTGTAGTGAAATGTATCAAACTGAATTTTGGAAGCCATGAGAGATGTATGTAAATGCAAACAGTGACAAGCATGACTGCTGACATTTCAAGAATGATCAGGTTTTATATAACAACAATATCTTCAGGTCGAAACAAACATCCAGTCACCTTTTCAGGTCAGTTTCATGCAGGAACATTTTCATTGTCATTGAAAGCCTGCGTAATAAATTTCTACATACACGCACACAATAGTAATCTATTTCTACTCCTTTTAAATACAGAAAACTGAGGATTGTATTATTTGCAAGCACTTGTGCTAATTATGCTGATTATCAAAGGTAACTAGAAGCGTTTGATGAGCAGCATCTCAGCTCCACATGCTTTAGAGAACAGATCACTTATGTTTGTCAGCCCACCCTGAAAAAACTGTCCATGCAGATACCCTTATGAGGGTGGTCACATTACATAGACCAAAGCAACCTGAGATGTCCCCGAAGGCCAATAGGAAGAACAAGGAAGCATGCAGTACCCCACAGCACGTCTCTGCAGTAGCGATGCACTCAGTTATACTTTACTGCTGTGCTCTGAGAAGGAAGATCCTCTTCCACTCAAAATTGCCTTGTCAAGGTCAGCGTTTTAAAGTTTTAGATTAAACACATTCTTCAGAGGCTTGGTACTGTCTTACTTTATTCACTTCTCTGTTCACTATTACTCAAGATTAAATCAACAAAATGCAATTTAAGTTTTCAGAAAGCTTAAAATTCTGCTGCTGTTTTCGTTTCATGTTGCATTCAGACTTTTTTTAAATGCATATATCTGGCTTCATTAAATACAGAAAAAAAGAAATCTAAAGACTTGCTCTAAACAGAACTACAGAAGGAACAAAGCAATTGATAACACTATAAAGATTACCTAGTTTTCTCGATTTGTTTTCTAATACATTTTATTCTATTTTGCTTCTTGTTTTGTTTGCCTGCTCAACTGATGTTTCAATGGCCCTGTCCTTTGGGAGCTTGCTAAGTATCCACTATTTTATTGTCAAGACAGAATTTCTTTCAAGGCTTCTCTTTTTTTACCAGATCTAAAACTTAAGCATTCAAAAAATTGTTTCATCTTAATTTATTCGTAGTCTTTGTGCATGTGTGCCAGACTCAAACATTTATGGGTAACAAAAGGGAGCCTCTGTTAAGCATTCAGATGTCCTTAAATTTAGTATATAAATGCCAAAAATCCATAACTCCCTAAGGTCTTTCTTCCCCCATCCTACCACTTTTTTTTTTTTTTTTTTTTTTTTTTTTTTTTTTAATTTCTAAGTGTCCAAGTGTTTCATGTAAAAGCTGCAGGGGACATTGATTTCTGCTAGAATCCTTCTAACTCAAAGGGAATAAAGAATGCCTAGGTGCTTTCGCTCTATTTTTACTGTCTCATTTTATATCTGCAAAGCTTTATGTGCAACTCTCCTACTCCAGATCAGGGTATACTGCTGTCATGTCTCTGATATAAGAATGAAATGAACAAGATTTCAGGTTTCAAAGGAAGGCTTGAAGATCCCTTGAGTGGCTGAAAAAGAAATCGTTTGGGAGTGCTGAAGACAATGTCATTAGCAAGTTTTCAGATATTATTGTATTTTGTTATTATCTAAAGATGTGCTAGTGACTTTGTATTTTTTACGTTCTCTTTAATTTATTTCACCATGTTTATACCAACACAGGATGACTCATCACAGCTAATCTACTGAATGCTCTACAAGACATAATATGGATACTATAAATACCACCTCCCCCATTCAAGGCTAGTAGAGTCATTGTTTCCAGTACTGTGCTCTGATATTAATAAACCTGTAATTAAAGAGTACAAATGCAGGAAAAGTGAGAGCATGAGACTTAAAATATTCTGGAAAACAGGAACATACAAGGCAGCTATTTCTAGGTAGTCTGTAGTAGGAGCAAGCATTCCCACTCATCACAATGAGCTTGCTAAATTCTGGATTTAGAAACAGATGTTACTGAATGCATCTCAAACAACAAATAATTTTTGGACACTATTAAAAGAAAACTCCATACAGCACGGATGTCCTTGTGGCAGCTGTAGCTGCCACAGAGTGACAAAAAAAAACAAACCTAGAAAAACAGGAAATGAAAAGATTCTGCTTAACCTTTCTGAAGATAACAGTTGACAGACATGCAAGTCTCATAGCCTCATATTAACATTCGCTTATGTGGGTATGGCAGCAACCTAGGGATTTAGAAAGAAGGACTATTTAAGACCAAATATGGGTTCCATGCTAGAGGTTACACACTGAAAGACTACTTGTAAAACACTGCTTGTTTTGTCTTACTACTGTGTATCATCAGCTTTATAGATTAATTATCAACTAGATTAGCAAATGTTATTTATCTGTAATTGATAATTTCTATGAACTGCTGGCTGATATAACTAAAGAAGTGAGGTGCTTACTTTAAGTCACTGATCACATTTTTAAAATGCACTACTAAAAAGAAAGCCAGAAAAATTAGATTTCCTCCTACCACACAACTCCAGTTAAAAAAACAAAACTTATTAAAAAAAAAGAGTTCCTTCTGACAATATGTTTGTATCACGAAAGTAGACTATAAAGCACTGACAACTGCTGAAAGTAAAGTCTCCTTACTTATTATGTTGGCCCACCACATCAGAGATAGGTATTAGTGGTATGGCAGTAGAGGTTGAACTGTCAGCAAATATAGAATCATAGAATTCTTAGAGTTGGAAGGGACCTTTAAAGATCACCTAGTCCACCTTCCTTGCAATGAACAGGGACATCTGCAGCTAGATCAGGTAGCTCAGAGCCCAGTGCAGCCTGACTTCAAGTGTCTCCACAGACACAGCTTCCACCACATCTCTGGGCATATTCACATTTCATTGCCATGTGACACAGATGGCAGCAGAGGGGCAGCCTGACAGAACGGCATCTGACATTGAAGTGCGTGTGAAGCAAAGGTGTGTCACTGAATTAATCCACGTGGAAAAAAATAGCAACAATGCATAGCTAGTGGTGGTGACTATATCTAAAGTGTAGGAGTCAAGTGGAAGGGACAAGACTCTGCTCAGTGGTGTGCAGGGGCAATGGGCACAAACTGGAACATGGGAAGTTCCACTCAAACGCAATGAAGAATTTATTTATTAAACTGTGAGAGTGCCAGAGCACTGGAACAGGCTGCCCAGAGAGGTTGTGGAATCTCCTTCTTGAGATATTCAAAACCCATCTGGAGATTTTCTTGTGGTACCTTCTGTAGGGAACCTGCTTTAGCAGGGGAGTTGGACTAAGTGATCTCCAGAGGTCCCCTCCAACCCCTACAATTCTGTGATTCTGTAACTAACTTGAAAAACAGTATTTTGTAGCTAATTTGTAGCTAAGAATTTGCCCTGTCAAACCCTATGGAGCTTTCTGTATCTGTTTAGCTCCCATGGAAAGAAATAGGAGGCATTACTCTCACAGCTATCTATGTATTAAAGGATTGTCAAGCTACTAGTGTGTTATTAGCAAAATATTCTGTGCTCTAGAGAGCTGCTTGCTTAATGCAAACCTCTTACATACTGAACTATGTCTTTGTTTTCACAACTTGGAAAAAGACAAGACAAGAAAATATCTGAAAATGCCCAGCTCATTTTATCTTGCATCTGAAACTCAAAATAAGGAAAGGAAATAAAGCATCACTTCAAAACATGTTACTTGGTCACTTCTATCAGAATTTCAACACTGAATCCCAAATGCCAATGACATTTCTGTATGTAGGTGCAGAACTGCACATCACTCATTGTGTTCCCCCGTACAGGAATCAGTGAGAGCTGAACAAATTCAAGATAGATCAGGAAAGAGCCCATAGGACACAAAAGGGTTTTTCCAAAGTTCAGTGTCCAGGTGACGCAGCAACACAAGTAACTGAAGCTCTAAAAGGCTTCAGCATTCAATGCGAAGAGTTATTTTCTAAACTGAGTCATGACAGCTATGATGGGAGCTCTAGGTGCAAAGTGCTTTTGCCAATCAGCTATGTATTCAGTTGGCCTTTGTAGAACTTCTCATTAATTGATCTGAATTAAATTCACAGAACAATGCAGTGAAGTGGGGTAGCCAAAATTGTGCCTACAGATCCCATCCACTGCTGCTCTTTCCTTTCACCCCAGCTGCCCCTCAAACCTGCCCAGCTGAACCAGCATCACCAGAGGAAACCTAAGTGCTGGAGCCTGAACAGCACCGCTGCACCAAAAAGGGACATGGATCAGCTCTAGATAGAGCATCTGAAATGCAGTTAAATTCAATGCCTTGCAGGCCAGCATAAAAGCAATAGGGCAAATGAAAACAAAAAAACTTTTTCTGAGATGCAAAATATAGTTGATGTATTCACGCAATCAAAACTTTGAAAAAAGCAAGCAAACAGAACAGTTCTGCATAGACTAAAAGATGCTAGAAGGAAGCAAGCACAACATTACATCTGTGCTCTGCAATGAAAAAAATAAATCCTTGTGTATCAAATCTATAGAAAAGAACATGAAGACGTTTGCGATGAAATATTTTGGTCTTAGTTTGGGTACTGAAGAGAATGTTAGTTTGTAGCTAAGCTTAATCATTATTTATCAAGAACAGTACCAAAAATGAAAAGAAATAAGTTGCCTTAAATCAAAATCATCTTCCTTTATTTTTCAGTTTCAAGTGATCTCAAGAGAATTCAAATCTCATTACTTAGGGAGGACTGCTACTTTTAACTGGATTCAATTGGAGTTCTTCAGAAATAATTGAAGTCCTTCAGAACTTTGTACTTTCAAATTTGGTATACTGAAATGGAAAATTTAAAAGGAAATATAAGAGAAGTGCAGTGATCTGAATAACTCAATGAATTTCAAAAGTGGGGTTGCAACCATTATTACACATAGCAAAAAGAAAAATATATATATCAGTGCTCCAAATATTTCTGTTTCATACATCACAAGTATCTGCTCTCTCCTTGCGCTGGTGAAGAGGAGACACAGATGACAGAGACCTGAGATCATAGAATCATAGAATGGCCTGGGTTGAAAAGGACCACAAAGATCATCTAGTTTCAACCACTCTGCTATGAGCAGGGTCGCCAACCACCAGACCAGGCTGCCCAGAGCCACATCCAGCCTGGCCTTGAATGCCTCCAGGGATGGGGCATCCACAACCTCCTTGGGCAACCTGTTCCAGTGCGTCCAGAGTCACCACCCTGTGTGTGAAAAACTTCCTCCTAATATCTAACCTAAACCTCCCCTGTCTCAGTTTAAAACCATTCCCCCTTGTCCTATCACTATCCACCCTTGTAAACAGCCGTTTTATGTCTGTGCTGTTTCATGTGGATAGTTCTATCTGCCCCCAGCTGTGCTGCAGCTCAGAAGTAGCAGCACTGGGAAGAGATGCAGCCCATACCAGCAGCCCATGGACTCAGACTTTATTTTTCATTTTTTAAGCCAACACAAACTACTGCTTCCATTTCTCCTCTAGGAGGAAGCATGAGGCTGTTCCAGACAGACTCAGGGAAAGTCAAGATCTTTGCCCTACTTCAGAGCAAGTTCAGAGAGGCATCAGAAGGCTACCTCCACACCATTTACTCTTCCTCCACCTTTATTCTTGAGCCCAAAATATCTCAGAGTGGAAAAAGCCCAGAAGTCAATAAAACCAAATCCATTTTCTTGGTTGATATCCTTTAGACAAAAGGACCATCAAAACGCAGCACTAACCCTTCAGCAGTTGATTCTACAGACTCCAGTCACTACCCCAGATCAAGGCAGACTCCAAAGCCATGTAGTTTTCACAGAAGTAAGAGACTTTGAACATTTGTGCAATGTTCAGATCCCAGTATAATCAAGAAATTGTCACGCAATTTAAATGTACCTCAACACAAAACAAAAGCTTAATTACTTGTTCTTCTCTTCCAGTTGAAGCAACTGAGATTTCTCCCTTTCCTAGCACACCAAAAAAAAACCTCTCTCCCAGCAATAGAGAAAGGATTTTCTGAGGGGCTCAGGAGGATATGAGAGCCCCAGCAGAGGGAAGAGGGAGTACAAGCAGGATGAGGACGCTCTACTCCTAGCACTATTCCTGAGCTTTTGCACAGCTCTTAAGTTCTGGTGCCCCTTTCCAACTGCTTCACTTCACAGTAGTCTCCAACACTGCTAACTGCTGACGCTAGCAGAAAGCTCCCAAACACTGAAGCAGTCCCAAAAACCAGAGCTCACCTCGCCTGACCTTTACCATCTATCTCATTCTGCCAACCTGCATTTGCTTTGCTGCCCTGTCTTCCCCACAACTGAGAAGCCTCAAATAGGTTCTAAAAAGCAAAACACCCAACTGCCACCTAAGAGTTCAATCAAAACAAAAAAGTTAGGTGTAAAAATGAATTATTTCTGATTTTTCAGCAAACTGAGCCTTCAATTTCTTTTTTACAAGTTGATAAATAATTTCAATTTGAAGGTATCCATCCAGACTCCCTACTCTAAGAAGGGCTAGCTTTGATTTTAAGAGCAGGTATTCTGCTGTAGTGCCCCATCACTCTCATTGAGGCTTTTTTTTGTCCTCTTATGTTTGGCTGATAGCAGATAGAGCAATGCCCTGGGAACAAGTAAGAAAATCAAAACTAAATGCTACACAATCAAAATAGAAATAGTTTCACTGATGTATGAAACAGTTTCTGAGTAGAAATGAAAAGTGTTTTTCAGATTTTAATATATCCCAAATATAAAATGGCAACTTTTTTTTTTTAATGCTTCATTTTTAATGACGGTAACGACCCTAAAGAACTTTCCAAAATGCTGTAAAAATGAGATAAAACGTTTAAGTCCGGGGATATGCCCAAACCATTGTTCAGAAGAGCAAAGCGGATTCTACTGCTGAGTACAGAAGGATGCAATATTCCTGTAGGCAACTGGCATAGTGCAAATTCTGCTTTCAAGATTTCTTAACCTAAAAGCGATGAATACTTGAACAGGTATTCACTGATCAATGTAACTTCTCTTTCAACCATTTAGGCCTCTCCAATGCTTTTTATCCTTACTCAGTAATCACGTCACAGATAGCAGCCAGGTAGGCAACACTCATGTGAAATAATCACAAACTGCAATTAGATAGCATTCCATAGTGATACAGAAAACATTACCCACACTAAAGCAAACAACTTCTGGGAAACATCAGCAATAATGAGTATTTGCAAGTCTTTATATACGATAGTATCAGAAAGTTCCACTGGAAACAAAGCATTGTGTGATTTTATAGATCATTTGGATCATTTGCAATTCCTTAAAGCTGTATAGGAATCACCCAGTAACATGTTTGATATTTTATGAATCATTTCAAGAAAATGATAAAGTACTGTAGGCTAAAAATAGATATATAATAGAAATAAAAGGATTTCACTAGTTACATAGGGAAAAAAAAAATCAACTTTGCAATGTGAAAATATTAATTATCAAGAAGCTATTAGTAGTTTGCCTGACTTCTTCCTCCAAGGAACTCAAGTAGGTCAAATAATGCACTGAATAGAAGTGAAGGAAATAAGAAATGCAGTTTTAACTCCAACCTCGTGCATTATTCCAAGGTAGACAACCTGAAAGTTATTCACCATCACATTTATCATTTTGACATCTTTGTGGCGCAGAGATGCAAAGTCAGGCTATGAAACATAGATGTTATTCTCAGAATTTCCTTTCATAGCGAAACCAATGTCTTCATTTTATATTATATAATAGACAAAGTCTTACTTCCTCTTTATTCTTTTAATTTAGTTTTCTAGAACAGAAAGAAGACAGGCTTAAGAAAGTAAAGTGTCTCTGCAGGAGTCCCTGGTCTGTTAGTGCGTGCAGTAGATCTCGCAAGATTTCTCAGGCAAGCATAATGTATTTCTGCCTGGCTATGATGTGGTACTGACAGGAGTGCATGTGCTGTGAATTCTCTCGACCTTACTGCCAGCACACAACTGCTCAGTTCCATAGCACGGCACTTCCCAATGCAAATAAGATAGAAAGGTAAATTACTTTCAACTTTGCAATGTAATTCCACAGTGTTTCAATGTAGCCGAATGCCAGGAACTGTGATAAAGAAGAGGCATGCAATGAGCTTCTAATCAAGTGGTTAACCACATCTTCTCAAACTGACACTCAAGTATTCTGGCTAGGACTGAGCTCAGTTAGGAATGTTAGGGGCACTGTACCTAGTGGCAAACACCTGTACAATTATTTCCTCTAGACTTAATGTAAACAAAAAAACATTCCATTTCTGTGATTCAAACTAAAGTTATTGCCTAATATCTGAGACAGTTTCTTCTGCTCAACTCTGCAATGTATTCAACTTGTTTCAAAAGGAGCTTAAAATAGATGAAACTCCCTGGCTTGGGTTCTTACAATCAGAGTGGAGAATATTAGTGCAATAAACCAACACACACACACATATGTATATATATATACACACACACATACACACACACACACACACAGGAATCTATATATACCTACATCTAAATACCTATCTTGCTAGGTAGGAACAAAGAAGTAAAGGGAAGAAATGACATGAGGTTCACAAGTGTAAAGCAAGAGATTTCTGTAGAGACATAGAATCATAGAATTGCTCAGGCTGGAAAAGACCTTAAAGATCATCAGTCCAACCACAACCTAACCATACTACCCTAACTACCCTCTGCTAAATCATGTCCCTAAGCACCACATCCAAACGGTTTTTAAACACATTCAGGGACAGTGACTCAATCACCTCCCTAGGGAGCCTATTCCAGTGCTTAACAGCCCTTTCTGTAAAGAAGCGTTTCCTGATATCCAACCTAAACCTACCCTGGCCATTTCCCCTCGTCCTGTCACCTGTCACCAGTGAGAAGAGACCAACCCCGCTCTCGCTATAAGCACCTTTCAGGTATTGAAAGAGAGCAATAAGGTCTGCCCTCAGCCTCCTTTCCTCCAGACTAAACAGCCTCAGTTCCTTCAACCGCTCCTCATAGGGCATATTCTCCAAGCACTTCGTGAGCCTTGCTGCCCTTCTTTGGACCTGCTCCAGCACCTCCATGTCCTTTCCGTACTGAGGTGCCCTAAACTGAACACAGTACTCAAGGTGAGGCCTCACCAATGCCGAGTACAGGGGGCAGGATGACTTCCCTAGTCCTGCTCACCACACCATTCCTGACACAAGCTAGGATGCCATTGACTTTGTTGGACACCTGAACACACTGCTGGCTCATATTCAGCCGACTATCCATCAGCACACTAAGTACACCAAGTATAAGGACATGGTTGTTATAGGCCCATAGCCACTAAAGAGTGGTGGACAATAGGTAAGCTACAAATAATACTCAGAGCTAGTGCCTTCCCCCTCCGTCTCTACAAGCCACAGTGCTCTGTATTAAGTAACATTTGAAAGCATGCTCTATACACCCAGTCTGCTCTATAGATCTAATTTTACAGGCTGTCAGTACACTCATCCTGAGCAAAGAAGCACAGGTCTCCTATGAAATAGATTCAGTATGTGATAAGCAAGTTTCAAAAGATGCAATTCACAGAAACACAGAATTACTAGTTAAAATCCACTATTTAACCTATTAATTTTAATGTTACATTATGAGTTAATATTATTATGTTTCTCCTTGAGTGCAGGCTGACTGGCAGGCAACCAAGGCACAAACACAGCTTTTTTATATAAAGCTACTGAGAGAATGAAGTACCTGGAACTCAATTAATACAAGAACTACTTGCCTACCACATTTACTTACCCCTACAGTAGCTATATCCTGCCACAATCACGAAGAAACTCGATTCAGTCTTTCAGCAGAGACAACAAGTTCATAAACCATCCCTGCACCTCTCCTCTGCATCTTTCACATTGTTAACTCCTTTGGTGTTAGCAGCACCAGAAGCACATGAAGCACTGAAACACTAGAAAGAGTCTGCGCACATGCAGTGACCTAAAGAACATATAGCAGCATGCTAGCATCTATTTATTTTCTAATACTTTCTAACGTTTTTATTATACACACAGAGGTTATAACATCATATAAATGCACATAAAAGAGGGAAAAATGTCACTGAGCTTTGGTTACCATTATAGCACCTGCAAATGCTGTACTTCACTTACAGGCATTCACAGTAGACATAACAGAGCAACTCAATTTGGTGGTAGTATAAAATCCCACCACCAATTATTGCTGACAGAACGATTTCAGATTATAATTTCTCGTGGGCATTCTATCTTCTATTCTCTGCTCAATTAAGTAATTTTAACTGATCTTATCCAGCTTTGAGCAAGAGAATTGTAACCGTGGGTAGGCATGATACTATAGTGTTATACACTAAATGTACTCTCCATGAGTGTATAATCTGCTTGATTTTGTATGACTTAGCTTAGTAGATACACTAGTCAGCCTGGACAGTGCACAGAATCACAGAACCATTAAGGTTGGAAAACATCTCTAAGATCATCAAGCCCAACCACCGACCCATCTCCACCATGCCCCCCTTTACCAAGTTCCCACTAAAGCGTCAACAAAAAAAGAATATTCATGGGGACTACTGCAACTACAATTATTTTTCTATCCATTAACAGCTAAAGGAATTTTTCAGGCCTTATGTTCAGACTTCTCCCCCCCTTTCTTTTGAACCATAAAAAAACTAATTTCATTTGTCTGATAAATAAGTGTAATAGAGGGGAGGAAATGAAGTAGTTAATTACTCCCTCCAATCCTGTATAAAATAAAGGTTCAGAAAATAAAGGTTCTTCAGAGTGAGTTTCTAACAATATAAACTCCAGTGCTACAGATCTATAATGCAAGTAGTGATAGAACAAACTGACCATTACTTTCACATTAAAAAAAAAAAGGGTAAAATGAAGGTTAATACAGGAACAACACATCTGCATGCTGCAAATACTTACCATTTGATGTCATATTTTGTGAAATGCATTAGTTTCTCCTATCTCACACTAGGAATGAAGTTTGTATCAGCTTCTCCCCTCCCTCTAATAAATATTAAGATCCAACCTCATCTTTCAGTGCTCTCCATTCTGTAATTAATTGGCTTAGACAATATAACTATACACAATTGTAGCAAGCACCTATCAATAAAAGCATCTTTGCAAGAAAATAACCTTGAAGTAGAAAACATCTTCCTTAGTTTTCTCACACCAATGGATCAAGTAAGCGCTAATCCAAGCATTTATCCTTGTTAGCTCATAGAGAGCAGGGAATTTCAAGCTGAAGTTACATCTCTGTTTTGCTACTCGTATTAATTCAATATACAGTTGAAACTATCTCCTACCTTGGGCAATATCACACGCCTTTTGTGTCTCACTGTACCAGTCTGGTGGCTGCAAAGCAGTCAGCTTGCCAATGCTAAACAAAACAGCTTGAAGTTCAACAAATCAGCACCGTTGGTGTCTGATATAGCTAAACTAAGGGGGAGGAGAGTAGCTGCAAGATGGCACTGACAACTTCATTTCCACTCCTGTGCAAATTAAATGTAGGCTGGGGCACAGGAACGGAACATAATGAGACACAGAAAGTAGGACTGCAGGCTCTGGTTGACCGAAGATATTAGTTTGATAAAGAAAAGGCCAATTAAACTACAACTTGAAGCTACAGTCTGTAGCATTAATAATGTCCCCAGAATTACAAGGCTACAGCAACACACATCCAGTTTTGTAAATGCAACACTGAACACCTCCATTGGCAACCTGACATCATTTTACAATCTCTCAATCATAGAACTCATCATATTCACTGCTCTAGTGCTACAAAATTGGAGAGGAATATGCAGAAGCGACAGCTGTGATCAATGGAATATGAGCCTGCAGTATAAGCAATTAACAGATAACCGAGTAATAAAAGGTAACAAAAAGCGCATCATCCTCTTTTGATGGGTCCAATTCTTATTTATTGCTAAAATACAGAGAATACACATAGCCACTATCGAATAACTGTTCTCACTTATATCACTTGCACATCCTTCAACCCGTTAACCAGAAAAATAAGCACAATATTTCACAGCCAACCATTGTGTTGAGCTATTTTAATGACATTTCATAACTAGTAGGAGATTTATCGTCTGTTCTGAAGCTGCCCAGTAGGCAGCAAACAGAGCACTGCTGCAGCTGCCTCAGAATTTGTCATGTTACAAAGCTGACTCAGGCAACAATTTTATGCCAGAACATTTTTGGTGGCAGTAGCAAAAATCCTAGTAATATCCCCTCCGGAGAGCACAGCTGCTACTCTTGGAAGTGAGGAAAAGGACAACTAAAAGATAAACCAGCTGATTAAGAAGCTGGCTTCCAAACATTGCAGTAATCTTTGTCAGAAGTTCAAAGGAGATGAACCCTAATGCTCATCAGTTCCTCCAGCAGCAACCCATTTTTAGTTTGTGGCAAAAAGTCCAGACACAAACACTTGTGGAGCACAGTATTTCTCTCTCTCCTTTTCCAGCCATGTTGTTTTCTAAGCAATTCTCATGTAATGTTGCTCAGGTCACAGAGGAGCATGAAATCCTCCAACGTAGACACTTAAATATTTGAGGCTTTAAATATCTGGGAAGAGTGTGTTCAGACAGTGGTCCTTCACCACTATTTATTACACAGCCCATACACTTTCAATTTTAAAGCACACCTGGGCAAAGCAAGATAAATGCCTGCCCTTACAAAGATACATTTGCTTCTCAGCTATTCCCAAGGAAACGTGAAGATGATTTCCTCTACAGGCCATCCGCCCAACTGTTTGCCTATGTAAATCTTCACAAGGCAAAGACAGGTTTACTTGTGCAAGTTCTGATCAAGGATAACATAAATGAGGGTGGAATTAGAGGCACGGGAAAAAGAGAAAAAAGTCAGAGGACAATGCATTAACTTCCTCACATTGGTATGTTTGAAAAGCAACATCAAATAGGATAGAGGAGGAAAACGAGGAAGAAATTTAACAGAAAAGGCAGAAAGCTCAAAGTACATCCATGAAAACAGGAAATATTGAAATTTAAAGATTAAAATTAAAATATTTGTTTAAATCTATCTTTTACATAGCAGAAACGTAACTTGGATTGCCTCAGGACTGTAGAAGTATGGATCGGAAAATGCTATTTCACTAAGTATTAAAATAACAAGTATATACTTAAGAATCCAGTATTTATCTACAGATTTTACCTTTTCGTATCAACATACAATGTAATTCCACAAGCAGAAGCTTCCACTTAAACTCCAGCAAGTGTATCACTCTCCCCAACAAAACCAATCTGAGATTAATATTACTAACATTACTTGTTAAAAGGAAATATATATGCACGTGTATATATATATATATATATATATATATATATACACACATACACACACACACACACATATATATACATAAAATATCCAAACAGCTAAATTTGGGTTGAAAGTACTCACTCCAACTGAAATCCTAAGTCATTTCAATTTGAATCTGTATTTATTTGTTATAGGAATGCCTTTCACATTGCCTCAGTGTTCCGTTTCTTTCTGGTATCAGTGAATTTAGACTGAATGCACTCAGAAACAGCAGGTGACATGCAACGGTCTGGACCTAATTAGAACCTGAGTAAAAGGTAAGAAACCCTGGGAGACAGGGAAACCAAAGCACACAATCTGAAATTTCTCTGAAATATTAAGTAAATGAAAAATTTTAGCTTCAATTGCCTATTGGATTAAATAAGCCATCTTTTGGTTAGGAAAAGGCTTCATTAGTACCAAAGCTGTTCAACAGATCCCATGCCATCCTCCTTAAGCAGCCAATGGCATGTACAAGATGCATATGTGTCCAAATGTAGGGAAGGATGCAGTCAGAATTTCTTTCTTACAAGTTCATCTCAGTTTTGCTGCAACAGCCTCTGTGAGGTGCTGGAAGCTGGGCTAAATTGGAACAAGCCAGAATAGCCTTTAGATTATCTAGCTAGCATTAGCAACCCAGCAGGCATCTGGTGACTAAAAATACATATCTATTAATAAAAAAAAAACAACAACTGAGATGGTGAAAATACTGTTTTACTTCCATTTTGGCAGCTTGCATCTTTCCATTTGCCAGCTACTCTATTTTCTTCCTTTTTTTTCCCCCCCAACCGAGTATGCTTCATTGTTGTTCAGGATGTTCATGCATTTTCTTTTGCTATTGCCTTAGTACCCTCCAACAACCAGACAGTAGTTACTGCTAGTTAATTTCCTTCCTATTAGATAACTAGGACTTCCCAGACAAAGTGATCGCATCAAGTCTTTGCTACCCAACCTAGTACATTCACTACGTGTAGAATTTGTGCAAGGTGGCAGCTTGAGAGCATAGCAAGACACAGCACGTAGGTGTCTGCAAGTCATGTAGCTCCAGATGAGTTGTGGGAATTCTGCAAACACTAAAGGAGCGATATGCCCTGCCACACCCTTATTGACGAGGCTAGCAAACTCATCTGTATGTATTCACGTTCTCATAACCATAATTTACTTAACATTGCCCATTAGTTTTGCTAACGATAATTTCCGAAATAAATATATCAGTGATATTATGTAACAGGCAATTGATGCTGTATTTTTCCACTCACAATTGGTGACCCTGCCCACGGCACAGGTGTTGAAACTAGATAATCATTATGGTCCTTTTCAATTCAGGCCATTCTATGATTCTATGAACTGCACATCCAGCCTGAGACTATTCTGAGGAACCTTGCTTTGAGTAGTGCCTTCCAGCTCAGAACCTACAGCGTCCTTTTGTACGCAACAGCACAATATTACACGTTCTGCAGATTTCTCTAGGCTTACACTTTATCATGCCATTATCAAGCACATGCAAGATCTCCGCGAACAATCAAGCAAGCAGCTGAAAGCTCACACACTGATGGAATTTTGGCTGAACTTCAGCCTTCTAGCAGCTGCAGCCATATTCACAGTATTTAAAGATAATCTGAACTTCAGTCTTGCAAAGATTTGCTTGTGTGCAAGTTCTTCCTGCCCTATTTTAGAAGTCAGAAAGGACTCATCACATCTCTCACTCTCAGGGTGAAGCTTAATTTTTAATGAATTGTAATTAGGAACTGAAGCACCACTCTCTGTCCCACATTGCTTACAACTCCAACAACTCTCATTTCACTGTTCCCTTTTCCCCTCCTCCAGTGCTGGAGGGATGATGTATGTGCAGGACCCTCCCATCTCTTCACAGAATTAGATGGATGAATAAACTAGGGCCAAATCAGGAAGCTATTCATATTACAGCATTATTTCAAAAGCTGTTTACTTCAAACATTCCTTGAAATGAGAGCAGAAATCTGAAGATCAGTATTTTTTAACCAATTTTCTTATCTGGGACACATTTTAAAGAGCGAGAGCTTACAAGAGTTGAGATCTTAGCATTCTAGGCTATTCTAAAAATCAAAACACAGCAGAAACCAGGACAGAATCTGCCCTAAAAGAGCAGCTGGAATTCTCACCCTCTATACATTGGTGTTCTCCATATTATCATGAGAAAAATTTGATATTATTTGCCAAGTGCCAGGGCTTTGGCAAAGTACTTCACAAAATGCAGGACGTTATCACTGACTCCTAAGTTTTTTCTCTCTAGATTTCAAAGACAAGGCAAAAACAACAAAACACACACACAGAAAAGCAGCCAACGAGAAATCCACAAACGTAGCAGAGTACCTTGCAGAGCTTCACTACATGTACAGGACTACTCAGGTAAATCCCATCCCCTCACCATCTCTCTGTCCTTTTGTCTCTGGCTTTTATTAAAGGACCTATATTTGAATAATTAAGCCAACAGTCATTTCAAACATCTAAGCTTTTAGTATTGTATGCATATTTTTGACATATCAGTGAAGTAGGAAAAAAAATCACCATTCTTTTTTATTTGCTGCAGACAGGCAAGTGACCTTACTTGCTTCCAGACTGCCTTCAAGTTGAACTTACTGAGAGACACACATGCCCTTTCCAAATCCATTCTGATTTGCAGGTATCTTACAAGATCTAACTCACTATGGGTTGGGTTTTATTTTGTTTTATTGAGTCTCCTTACCAGATAATTACATTATATAGAAATCTATACATACATCACTGTTGCCCAAATAGCTTCACTGGAACAGACAGCAGTACGTACCACTAGTTTGCAGAAGTGCAAAAGTTTAGACTGGTGGATGCTCTATGCTTGATGATTTACAGACACACACAGGTGCCATCAGTAGGAACCTCCAGCCATCATTTGCAGGATCTGTGCTTGATAACAAGATTTACAACTTATTTATCTCATTACCCACTTGGTTTATAACCAAATTTCAGCTCCCCATGTGTATGATGCATACGTTCACACATACACACTCTGGCTTGCTTGCTTACGAACACAGAAGTTGTGTAGGATCAGATTTATGGGATGGATTCCCAGTAAACAACTTTGGCATATCTTTTAATCTTCATATGTGGAAAAGAGAATGTAATGTAAATAATTCTTCTCTCCTTCAGCTGGTGTTTTGTACCGTAACATACAACCCTCTCCTGAGAGTTTCAGTAAGGAAGCACTAAGTGGACAAACAAAATCAGGTATATACATTCTTAGAATAGTATAAACTTAGCCAGACTCAACACTTCCAACTGCGGAGGGGCATAGTGCATATTTAGCTAGAGCATAACAGTGTGTCTTAGCTTTGGGCACCTCTAGCAACATTAGTATTTCAAGAGCCACAGAAGTCCACCTAAATACACATAGTAGAAAAAAATAACGAAAAGCTACTTCATTATTTTCAGTCACAACAAACATGGTATGCCAAAAGCTTCAGAATAGCGTTAATGATCCTTGCCATAGAATCACAGAATCATAGGGGTTGGAAGGGACCTCCAGAGATCATCGAGTCCAACCCCCCTGCCAAAGCAGGTTCCCTACACCAGGTCACACAGGTGGGGCATCCAGGCGGGTCTTGAATATCTCCAGAGAAGGAGACTCCACAACCCACATGGGCAGCCTGTTCCAGTGCTCCATCACCCTCACCGTAAAGAAGTTCTTGCGCACACTGGTGCGGAACTTCCTATGCTCCAGTTTCTGGCCATTTCCCCTTGTCCTGTCTCCACAGCTGAAAAGAGTCTGGCCTCGCCACTTTGCCCCCCACACCTTAGATATTTATAGACCTGGATCAGGTCCCCTCTCAGTCTTCTTTTCTCAAGGCTAAACAGACACAGTTCACTCAGCCTTTCTTCATAGGGGAATGTTAGAAACATTTAGAGATCCACTATTTGTGATAACTAGTTAGACAGAATATTCCCTGGGTTTATTTGCTATAATCTAAGAACTCATATTCCAGCAATGTTTATAACACACTGCTGACAGCAGCTAACATGCTAACTTAGCCTTAATTTAATGAGAAGAGTCAAGCCTCAGTACAGATATTGCTAAAGGATTTCTTTTTCCACCCACTGAATGCAAGTTTAGCTGGATACTCAATTGAAAAGTAAGTCTGGAATGTACCTCTTCTCAAAAGAGCTCTGACCTCATGGACTGATATATCACAGGCCTATCAAGGGAGTGGAAAGACTATAAAATGAAAATCACTTTTTGGCAAAAAAATGTTTTTGAAAGATTTGAATTTGTTGTCTCACTTGACTTCCATCTCCATCCTCTTTTTGTCTTTAGTTTTGTGGAGAGCCTTCGAAATGGCTTAAGTTGAATTTATTTTCTAAGTTTTTCCTTTACAGAGACTTTTGTCTCTACAAATTCAAAACTCATCTTGGTGGAAGTCATTTTTCATTCAAAACAGAGGAAGAAAACAAATCAAAATCAGAATTGAAGCCTGAATAAAGCACATAACAACAAACTCTACAATGATTGAGAATAGAAAAAAAAGCCTGCTTTGGAAGGACAGAGTTTGACAAGTGGCCCTCTTCCTCAAACAGCATCACTTGTGCACAGGAGGTTGCAGCCAAACACCTGCCTGGAGCACTCTGAGCCTGGCAGTGACAGGGGCTGATGGCAAATTCTGGCACTATAAGCAGGAAATCACAAGAAAAAAGGAAGTTTTCCCTTCAAGAAAAAGCAGAGACAGACCTCGTCCTAATATAATGGTAATCTAAATCAAAATAAAGAGGAGAGAAGCGTCATTATTAACCTTGAACAGAAACATGAGTGAGTGAGCCACAGTGAAACTAAGTGATTCACTGGATATGACACAGAGTTTACACCAGAGCTGGGAAAGAAACCAAGAATAGCTGAACCATTCACGATCTACTGTCTCACGAATGCCATTTTCACTCAAATATTAGTAAATGAGAATGGGCATCCCAGGCACCAGTCCTTCATGAAACTTAGGTGGAGTCAGAAGCAAAAGTAATTGTGAGAGATCCGTGAAACAACCTGGTAAATAACTAGCTACTTCTCATGCCAAATCTGAGAATGCATTTACAGACATTAAAATTATAAAGGATCTTGGAGATAAACTAGCCATCATCCCAGCCTAACTCTGAATAAAGACCAGGCTGTGCAGCACTACAGGGCAACAGGAGCAAACAAAACCAACCAAGAACATCACATCACCAGGCTGACCTGCCTGCCTGCTGATACTATTCTTCTTTTAATATAACGCAGTGAAAAACTGTATTTAAAATGAATTAATAATCAGCCAACATCAGTAACAAAAACCAGAAGACCCCTAATAAAAATCAGCTGTTTCAAGAGATACAGACTGTGTGTGTGTATCCCTCATGCTTGCGAAAATCATGTCAGCATATTCAGATCACATAATAGGGCTCCCAGCCACCCACTTTGGAAGCATCTGGAAAAGCAACCAGCTGAAATAACTGAGGAACAGAATTCTGTAAGAAAATTACTTTGAAATTCTAGCTTATTTAAATGGGAACTGATGTACTTAATGCAATATATTCAAGAAAATGGATTTTGCAATATTGTGAGAGATATTTCTACTTATTTTTTCTTCCTTCTGTTCAAAAATATTTTTTTCAAGTAACCTAAATCAGTATTTTGAAAAAAATTGTTTCTCAAATATATGTTCTTGAGACAACTCTGCAATGGTGGTGAACTGTATATCTTAGAAAAAATCAAGTATTTATTCGGCAGAATACTTTATAGCATTCATTATCATTAATTCCTCTTAAAGAGCACAATACATTCCCTGTGTAAACATTATTTTGTTCCTCTGATTGCTTTCGGTAAAGTAATTTGTCCAGGCAGAACATCTGAATTATCACCTATTGAAAAGTGTGATATCCCACACCCATCGGGTTTGCATTGGTGGATGGCTGGTCAGATATTTTCACCTGTGTGGAACAAAAGCTGTTGATGAAGCAGTAAATAATTGCTTATTGGATACAACAAAAAACGAATTCTGAGTACAGGTCGATATTAATTAATATAGGTACTCCGCCAAATATTTATTTTTATAAAGCAGCCATCAACAAAAACAACAACAAACCCACCAGGTACACTTGCATAGTGACCAGTGGGGTTCCAGCACACAGCCCAGCATATTGCTTCACATCAGACTGCCTTTTTTGTGGTCAACTGAAAACTGCGATGTTCTCCTGTTTTTTTCTGACCTCTAGTTACGCTGCCTGTAATGCACCTGAAATGAGGAGATCTGTCTTCATTCTGGAGATGTAGTGAGCATCCATGACACTTAGTGAGGTCCCAGTTTTATAGCACTGCAAAACAACTCTGCCAACCACCTGACTAACAAGTGCTTTGTAATTCAGATCAAGCAAATGCAAAAGCCCAGCAAATCACCCCACATACCCACAAAACCTATCACCTAGCTCAAAGCCAAAATTAAGAACTTAACCAGAAGATAGGCAACAGTTTATATTAACAGAAGACTGGGGTGAAACAAAATAAGAAAACCTTAAACTCCTAGCTACTTCATACTAAACAAAAAAGGAATATTTTCTTGCTCCTCCTCTACACCATCTGGCATGCTACCTCCTCCAGACAAAGTAGAACCCCTGTTTAACTCCTTAGCATCTTCAGGTCATCTGTTCTTACACGTTACGTACTATAGACATAGATTTAAATGCACATGCGTATATATACAGGTATATATAGGTATATGAATGAATATACTATAGACATTATTTGGTATATATAAAGCAGGAAAACATCTCCAACAAATAATGTCCCCACTGTTGAGCATTCAGACATTTCTGTTCATCAGTCTGGTTTTTAAGTTGCTGATGAATTACAACATGCCTAATTCAATGTGTGTAGAGATGTCAGCTACAAAAAACAACCCTGGGGAACCCTTACAGTCCAATCTTCAGTATAGTATCATGCACAAGATTAGGCTAGCTGCATGAATAGCACTATTCATTACACATGCTTAAAATGAAGTCTCAGACAATCTGCCTGCAAACCAGGATGTAGGTGTGCATCACTTTAGGACAGGCTCTTACAGCATTCCCAATATACAGAGCTACCCAGCGCTTGGAAACCAGGCAGATGTGCACAGTGTCCTCTGTTTGCCCATACTTTAGGGCATGCAGTTCTCAGAAACCCATACCACAAGCACTCTGAGCGTCCACTCAAGCTGAGAAACTTATTTTGAAAGCTATCCACCTTCTGAAAAAAACATCTGCATGCAAAGCAGATGCCTTGCACATCTGACACTGAGGTTATGACTTCGGTTTGCACATTTATACTCTCTTATTTTAAAAATAAAATCACATGGCAATCTATTCCAGTGCATCTGTACAGCGGGTGATTCATCTAATCAGTTTGCTCTTGTGCAGTTTGATTTGCTAAGTAGTTACAAATGCAAGTACCCCTTAAATTGGTTTACAGAATTATTCTATGGTAGTTACATGAGTATGAGTTGCAATTTATCCCCTCTGAAAGGCAGAACTCCTGAAATTGTAATAGGTATTGGGCCACATCCTTACTTTCCGTGATGTATCTTTAGCACAGAAATGTCAGCCCTAAGAGGTCTCTGCATCTGGGGAACAAGATTGTCTTTTCAGCATGTTACCGGTGGTTGTGTGGAGGGAGGCTGATGAAAACTCCATGTCAATATTCATAAAATCAGCTAGTCATGATGTTCTGGCCTCAGAGCAATCAATATTTATATAAGTTTTCGAAAGACAGACTATTTAAATGTCACATTGGTATTCACATTTAGATTGTTCTTAACTACCATTCCATCTCCTTGGTGTTGGCATCTCTTCATCAATTTGTGGCCAGCAGATTTAGCTATCAAATTACACTAACCAATGGATCTGCAGCATTTTTTGTTCACTGGTTTGAAGACTCATGGTGTGACTGTGGGACAGATTAAATGGTTCCAGGAGCTGAATCCAGCCTACAGATGATGCCTCTGGCTCTGCATGCGTACACTGCAGTGACTGTAATGAGCCCTACACTAATTACATCTCCTGCTGGCAGCACAGAATCTCAGAAGCATGAAGCTCTGGACAACTAAGTGCGAAAATGTTCTCAGGTTACTGCAGCATGTGATGAGCTGCTGTGAGAGCAAGCTATATATGCAAACTAGCTGCATTCATTACTGCTCTCATCTGCAGTACGAAGATAGCGAGGCTGATTTCAATCAGCATTTCTCAGATGCCAGTTGTTTACACTCCATATTTACAAGTTCCAATGACAATCAAGAACCGTTTTAGCATACAACCACCTTTCCCTCCTCCTTCAGAGTTTTTATCTGAAGGATATTAGAAAGAGCAGGAGCTATGCAAGGTTTGTGGCTTATTCAAGGCTGCAGAACGAACAGGGAGAACTGCAGCTCTGTGGGGCGATGCCCAGAACATGGCTGTCAGGCACTGACTCTTGGTTTTCAACGATCAGAGAGATAGGATCCCAGGCTGCAGTGTGATACTCCATTCTGTGGTGCTTTTTTTTTTTTGTTNTTTTTTTTTTTTTTTTTTTTTTTAATATTTGGTTGTAAATAGTGAGGGGAAACACCATCCATAACATAAAAAAAAGACTTAGGATAGCTTTCCAGTTAACTGCCATTTATCACAGTCGCCTTTCTGAGACTGTAAGCATCAGGGCATTTAGTATGCATCTACACCACAGTACGGGTTATCTTTCCCACTGTAACCAGAACTTTAGTTTGTGATATGCTGTATTTTGTTCATCATTTGATGATATTAACTTGAAAATAATTACTTATTTTGAATGGTATGGAATTTGAACTGCACCACTGTTCTCTGCTCCTTCACTACTTCATAAGCTGGCATACCGATACTGTAAAATGATATTTATAGTTCTAATAGTCTTCTTCAAGTGGTAGTGTTTGGAGTACATAAATATATGTGATGTATTATATACTGTTTTGCTCTAGCTGTCAGAGTCAACGTGATTTTTGAGGGCCAAAGCCATTTGTACGACTTGCACTTGACGTATTATAGCGTAACTAGGGATTGAATGGCAAGTAATTGGTAGGGTTTGCTCTTATTTTTATGGAACAATTATATAATAGAGATATTTCAGTTTCACATTCCTCAAGAAGAAAGCAACTGTAGCTTCTTATATTCAGAAAAAAAAGTTATGCGTAGTATTTTAAGAACTCACTGTTCCAGAAACTAAATAATTTTTGAAGACATGGGAGCATTAAACTGATATCACCCAAGATTTAATGAAATGTGAGGCAGTAGCATTTGTCAGCAATAGAACTACATGTCTGCAGGCAAGAGGTATTCAGTTTGTACTTGGTTTAGCATAATATCCTAACAAACTATGATGCAGAAATACATAACCGATAGTATTCCCAAGAATTTCTCAACCTTTAAAAAGCTGCTCCCTATTTTCTTGGGTTCCATCTGACCAGTTTTACTTTTGGACTCAAATTTTAGGACAAGTTTTTTTCTCATCTTGATGTTGTATTTGAGTAATTCAATTATACTGTCACCTTTCCACAAAAGGAACACATGAAAATATAATAGAAAAAACAGCATATTCTATGCATGCTAGATGCCAACTGAGATAACTTTCTTTACAATAGATAATGCCAGTTCACATAATGTTAATATTTCCATGTCAGTCAGCATCTCAATAGCAGCTTTCAGAAAGTGCTCTGTTGGCTCAAGTTCATTTCCACTGAATTAAAAATAGATGTATTTTGTCAGAAAAAATGAATAATATTCGTCCTGAAAACTCTGGTATTAGTCTGTGATATTAGGTGGGTGGATTTAGGTATTTATCACTGCATGTGACTGAGTTTAAAAGTGGGGTTTTTAGGACCAAAACTTGGTCAAACATCTCTCAGCTGCATGTTTAATTAAAAGAACTTCATAATGATGCTGCTCCAAGGGCTGCATACATGGCTAAAACAGAATTCTATACTATTTACTCAGAATTAATAAAATGCAGAGTAGCTCCTCAATATTAGACATACATTATGAAGACAGCTTTCTTTAATTAGCTAGTACACAGACTTGAAACCTTGCAAGCCTCTTTTTCGCTTATTAGACTGCAACCTGTTTTACAGACAAGATCACAGCTTAACATTCAGCCAGCCAGAGTTCCAGATCATATTTGTGATCCAAAAACTCATTACAGGAATCCATACCCCTTGTCAGTAGTTTAGCTGGCCAGCAGCATAAGGCAGCTTTTCCTTCAGCAGTAGTGACCTGAAGGCTGTCAGTATGACAGGGCATGACTGACTGGAGCTGTGTTACATCTTGCACACGCGTGGCCAAAGACCATTCCGCAAAACAGCATCTGCTGCTCCATAACCAGTGCTCTGCTAACCCTCTACATGTTCACAGGTGCTTATAATATACATAAAGGTTCTGATCATGCAGCACCTCAGTGCCCTTTGCTAAACAGAGCATAACAGGGAGGATTAAAATAAGGAACAAAGTCAAATTGTCTAGAAATTTGTCATTAAAATCCCTAGCCTCTTTTCAAGCAGCTGCAAGCATTCATCTCTTAGGCTACCCTGCCCTCCCAGCTCCCCTTTAGCCTACAGTAATATCAAAAGAAATTTGGTTTGGCTGTGTTTGTCAAGCCATTTAGATGCCAAATTACTATTGAAAAGAAACAAGTCCCCGTAAACCCACTTTTTTGTGGCAATTAAGATGATGGTCCCTACTTTTAAGTACTGAACAGAATAAGCCAAATCATTTCAGGCATGATCTTTAGAACATAAAGCTCTAGATCATTCTTCTTCCACAGCCAGATGTGCCAAAGTCACACAGACAGCCAGACATTGACCCGACCTCCCCCAAATGGAAGCTCACACTTCATATCAAGCTCCAGGGAAGCGTCTATCACATGATGATATATATACTTCAGGAATCCAACTGGTGATGGATAATTTTCATTCATTTATACTTCTGTAGTTGTTTTAAACCAACAACAGAACATATGCAGTGACTACTTTCTACTAATCTTCTCCACACTCTCTCAGTTTACTTCACAGCACCAGTTTCCAACGCTACAGGCCATACGGATTTTTCCCAGTATCAGTCATTTGTTTATAATGACAAAGGAAAGGCATTGGATCAGCTTACATTCAATGTAATGTAATAACCTACTGGAAGTAGAATAACTGTCTTAAAAAATTTAAAAAAGATTACCATTCAGAAAACAAAAGCCAAATCATTACAGTCTCATTCCCAATTATATTAGCTTTATCCTTTCTGGTGTCTTCATTTTAAAGGACCCAGTTTCTTATCGCTGGGACATCTTCCAAGTGAAAAAGATTTGCAAAAACTGTTACAGTTTTTCCTTTGTACATGCCACACAATTGTCACCATTATACAGCAAGTATAATACATAGAAGGAACTAGGCTTATGCTTTTCAAATAAAAAACCCACACATCTACATCCTTAGCCTTTTAAAGAATTATTTTGTTCAAAATAAACAATTATGTTCAATAATGATGAGGTGTCATGCTCTGTGAAGTATGCACTTCCTGAAACACGTGGAATACTAGCAGCTAATGGACATATAACAGGTCTGTAAAAAAGAAATTGTTCTTCCCCAAATGAATGAGAGGTTTATGACCAATCAAGCAAAGCAATCAGGCACAGGAGTTAGACAAGTGAGAAGTCTAGGACATTATCTTTAGCCTTAAAAGCCTAACTGAGGGCACAGAGCAGATGATGCAATAATATCATAACTCTTAAGACTCTCAATAATCCATAACTCTTAAGACATATATGCACACACATACTCCCTTTGACTTAATTCTTAACGCTTATCTGACCTCTTCTCAGTGTAACTAAGTAAATAAGCCTATAAATAAGCATCCTTGTTGTTTTCTGCAGTTCAGTGCCAAGTAAAACCGTAACATACAGACATATTGCATTAGTCGCATAGCTTCAATTAATTTTAAGATTCACTGTTCACAACTCTAGTTGTAATTCAACTATAATCTTGTATAAATCACCTGGAAATGTAGCCACAAAGTAAAAGCTGATCTACCTGTAAATTTGTATTAAAAAAACAGCCTTAGAGTCTTTATAAAACAGAAAGACAGTGAATGATTTACAAGCTTCTTATAAATCTTATGTTAATATACATATATAACACGTATACTACATACGTAACTATATGTGTAAAATAATATACTATTCACAAAAAATGTTGTTGGTGACTGGACATCTTTTTGGCAATACTTAAGTGGCTGCTTGTGGAGAAGAGACAGTAAAAGGTCAGCAACTTACACACCTATTTAAAAAAAATCAAATAATTTGTTCTCCACACCTGCAAAATCAAAATAGCACCCTTATTTTTTTTAGGTCAGTCCAAATCCCTCAGAACACTGCACATACCTGCCTTTTCACAAAAAATTTGCCCAGGTGTTTTTCAGCCCCCTTCCTTGCAGGCCCCTCACCCCTCCACCAAGCATCTCCTGTCATGAAAGGCCTTCAGTCTGCAATCACTGGCCAATGTGCAGCTGGGCCCTTCGCTCTCCATCCATGCTTTCAAACATTCACAGAGATAAGCCTGTAGGCAATACCCTTTCCCGCTGAGGGCTAGCTAGTAGACTACTTCTTATCTTCCTTTACAAATGCCTATCCTCTGCGATCCATACACACAGATACTGTGATTCAACCCCGCTTGTTTGGGAACACAGCCAAACAGCTGATGAGGCAGAAAGGAAAACCTACAGTCAGCAGCTGGTGTAAGACCTAGCAGCTATTTACTCAGTAACACAGGTCATTCTAAAACCAAGGCAATTCTTCTGGTGCAAAAAGGTCTCCGGTGAAGTGGCCTGCCTTGATCTTACTGTAGCGTAATGGAAGATACATGCAAAATCTCTCCTTACCAGCTCTCATTGCTATGAGCAGAGATCTCTGCTTTCCCAAGAAAAAAATATGACAATCACTCAATTATGTTGTAGTGGCACAGCCTGACATATCAGAAGAAAGGCATGCTTGTCAGAAAGTCTGATATTTTTCAAATTATATCACTGTCATCTTATGATGGTGTCAACTTACATTTCTAAAGGCCAATTACTGTTGAATTAAGTAGTTCAGTCAAGTTAATAAACTTAGAATAATTCATCAGCATCATTTAAAGCATCGTTTTTAAATTTGGATTTCATGTTTTCTACATATTTCTGCTAAAACCTGGGGAAAACAATAGCAACTGAAATAGCATACTAATAGTTGGTGTCCATAGAGGTAGAAATCATTATTCTAGAACAAGATACTGTCTGACATTTCACCAAGTGTAACAAAATAAGTAAATCCCACAATGCTAGTGAGGCTGTTCAATTACATTTTGCAAAATGATACACCAAGAATGGGACTCATACTGTGCTTAAAGGAAAATACAGATAAATCAAAACACCACAGAATAGCTCACTGAACAACATGCAGCATACCAAAGGAAATAAACAAGAAATGGGCACGCTGGCTAAGTCACATTACCTCATTATAGAATCGATACACAGAAATACTTCTTTTTGAAATGCAAAGAAACCGTGCCAGCTAGACAACCTGCTTAAATACATGTCTGGACACAGTGATAGTCTTTGTCTGCACAGCCTATCGATCTACAAGTAAAAATGCCACAGTGGCTTGCCTGTATATGAAACTCTTAGTGTATGGCAGTTAAAGAGAAAAACATTACGGAAACTAATAAGCCAGCCTAATTTGAGAGGGGCACTGGGCACTGCAGCCCCAGCCCACAGCAGCAGGTAACGCCTGGATCTCTGCATGGATCCCACCAGAGCCCTGGGTTTCCAGCAACATCCATGGCTGGGGCCCACCAGCTTCTCTGGGATGTGGTCATCACATGACAAACATAGTCCTCTTGTATAGCAAATCAAAGCAACCCATTTCTTCATGGAGCATTACAACACAGCTGTAGTTAGAATTCTTTCATTTCTAACTACAAGATTTGACCAAATAGAGCAAGACCATACAAGCTAAAGTCACCATGGTGACTATTAAAAACAAGAATAGCCCAAAACCTTGAGCAAATAAACTAAATAAAAGAATACACAATTGAACTAAAACAGTCACACAAAAGGGAGCCTCCTTATTAAAAAAGATTTAAATGGTTTATTTCACAGAGAAAATGCAAAAACACTTTAAGGAATCCATTCAACGCACTCCTCTTGGCAATTCTTATTTCACAGCCACTTGTGACAAGATCCTATTCTGAACGAGCAAAATAAGAAGTTATGTGCAGATCTTTTCTAAAGGGTAAAACCTTTCTGACTGAGACAATTATGTCAGATAACTGGCTCGGGTTTGATTATTTAATCAAACCAATAACTTCTCACAACAGCCCTTCATCTCTCTGTCTCTAATTCACTTCTGACTAAGCCATTTTTTCAGGTTCAGTGAATGGGTGTTTTCACTTCAGATATTAATGAAAGACTGCAGCACACAATTCTGTATAGAAGTCTTCGTACAAAGACCAAGGACAGATAAACAGGCTGAAACACAAGAGCTATGACAGGAGTTACGAGAGAGCTGTAAGTCTGCTGCATCGATGTAGCTCCACTACCTATTCAAGCATCAATTTCATGCTTGTGGGGAGGAGGAACCATCACACCTTCCTCACTGTAAGATGCAAGATACATGATGCATGTCCACATAAATGATATACTTAACTCTTTCAACTGAATCAGCACATGTCTGAATATAGTGCTGGGTTTTGGAACCATTATATAACGCTAAGTACACCGAGGAATTCATTCCTCATAGAAGGAAACCAAACATTCGAAACAGACATGCGGGATATTGACTGTACAGGGTTGGTAAACAAGCTTACTGTGGACAAAGCAATGCATACTGATGGCATGGATGTCAAGAAAGTACACAGCAAAACTGCACGTGCCAGAATGAAATGTTGCCTACTTCTATTAAGTTCAAGAACATTCTACTTAATACTTTCTTATAACCATGATCATCTTTTTGTACTGATTATTAGATCCACGATGTGCTGCTGTTCCCTACAGAAGAATAATTGTCCTCTTAAATCGGATCCAACTGACAAACTGTTAACAAATATCCTTACATTAAACATTAAAAGTGCAGTCTTACATTCTATTGGCTCCTATCCTCTGCGTGTTGTGCAAGGACCACCCTTTCTGAGAGCAGTAACTCACAACTGCGAGTGAGCTATCAGCCTACCTCATAGCATTCTTGAAAACATGAGACAAGTACCATCACTGGTACTACTTTGCCACCCTCTTGCTTTATCAATGCATGTTTCACTGATGAACACTGATTTTTGTATGAAAGATTACAAATAACAATACTGCTCTCTGCTAAGTACTGAATGCATTTTTTCCACCTTTTATCTTATCATTATATTTTTATTTCTTCAAAATGAAGTCTAAACAACTGCAGAGTATTCTGCTTAGATTAATGGCCCTTCAATAGTCTGAAACACAAATTTGCAGTATTAAACACAGCACTGCATGCTTTCAGATATTCAGCCACGCAACACTATCCTAACATTTTAGATATAAAACCTATTCTTTAAAGCAGGAAATACAAATTGTATGTTAAACCCTGAAGTTTAAAGAAGTATTTCAATAGTTGGACAAGTATTTAAAATAAATATTTAAAATAACTGTAAAGAAGACTGTAAAAGTTTGGGCTCCCCTCTTTCACTTGGTTTCCTTCATGTGAGTAATGTGTTATGAATTTAAAACAAAATATCCTCCCCACACTCTTGGTTTGTCTCCTCTCTATTCCCCAGAGCTCCAAGGGGAAAATTAAAGCTTGTTTCAGGTTTTGCTATTGAAATTCTCAGGCAACTTTGGAATGAAGTCTTCGAAAGGCCAATTTAATCACTAAGATATACATTTTTTCATAAATATGAAAGGATTTTCAAGAATTAATAGGTACATAGTAGTAGACATCAGGTGAAAAAGCTTTCTAATGGCAAAGAGACTTACGGAACAGATTACTTAGTGAGGCAATGACACTTAGATCAGACTAGCTGATCTCAATTTCTGTTCTATTATTCAATGAAGTGCACACAAAATAACCATATGAATAGGAAAATATAGTGATTTTAGTTGGAAATAAATTTATATAATCAAAACCTTTTTTTTTTTTTTTTTTTGCAAATTTCAGGCAGAGCACAGATTTAAGCATTTTCAGCTATGGTTTGCAATGATTTCATCCCCTTGCCTTGTCAGACCAATAATCCCAGAGCAGAGCATAAGAAATGCACATGTAAGTAGCAGGGGTGCCTTACAGTAATAACATTGCTAGTTTGATGAATAATGAAATATTACTTTCAAGATTTAAATCTATTTGCTTTGCTTGCTGGAGCAAATATGACCAATGATAATCTAGAAACACTTGAATACAAGTGTTCTATCAATTTGAATAGTATACCTTTCTTTCTTTGCTTTCCTTTATGTTTTAACTGAGGTCTCTGTAATTTCTGTCTATTACAAAATTCCATCAGAAAACTATTCCTTCAAAACCACATATGTTTACTGAGATTCAGGTGTACTTCATATTTAAAAATATTCTTTAATTTTTTTCAGGTCTTACAGAGTATAGGTACTTTAATCCTTTTGGGTTTGACTACAGTAAAATTGATGGAATAAACAAAAAAAGATCTGTGTGCGGAACCAAAAAAAAGCTCTACAGATAATCAAAGACCTGTGCATAAAGAACTGTCAGCTTCTGACCAGTCTGACAGGTTGGTTTGTTGATGTTAAATAAAGCCTGCAGGTATTCTTTGAGCTCTATGTTTTCTCCAGAAATAATTTAACCAGAAACAGAAAAATACAAGCCTTCGAAATCAAAGCATGGCCAAAAAGCAACCTTCCATTTACCTGATCAAGACAACATTGGCATTGGAATTAGTAGCAGGACAGAACTCTCATATCCTCTCTTCTATGCAAAACTCATGCTGTAGAGACAGTGCGGCACACCATGCCCGCAAGTTCCTGACCACCAGCAAGCATCACACATGACTCACTGAACAAGCTTGGCTGGTGTGCCATGCAGAGCACCACAACTGCAGCAAACCTGAGCTAACTGGCCTGGCACGATATACCTGCTGGCCCAGCTCAGATGCGATTAGGGCTTCTGCAGAGCACATCTCCAGAAATAGGGACTCACAATTGTCTGTGAGTTACGTTTAAAATTATTATTTCCTCATCGTTTTCCTCTCCTGCTGCACCTATCTCATGAGCATGATCAGGAATTTTACTCTCATGGTGATCTTCTGATGGAAGTTTACCTTAAATTACGTGATATTTGGAGTTTGCCATTGTCTCTACTGCAAAATGAACAGATGGGATTGTATTTCATTCTCAGTTGCAATGCCATACTTGTTCTTGAGATGTTCAGAAAACATCAAACCTGTAATTTTTCTCTGTATTTAAGATTGTTACTCTCCCTTCTTTCCTCTAATGCAGTTCTACAGATTTATTTGTGCCAGTTTTCATAATGCCTACGCATATCTCCTTTGAACTTTTACAAATAAGGGAAACCCATGAGCACTAGGAAGACATTTCATAAAATCTACATACAGTCCCATGTAATGATAACATTACTCAGAAGCGTAATTGGAGATATTTCACATGTATTATCGCATATTTATTACAAACACTCTGAAATGTCAGGTACCCCTGAAAGATGCTGATATACACATTTATCATAACTCAGAGAAATCTAACAACCTAACACAGCACTCAAATACCAGCTTAACGAAGTCCTTGCCTGTGGTTAAACCCATCCCAGCCACTCTGAAGTTGATCACATATTAACATGGTGGTCACTGCAGTAGCTACTAAGCTAAGTATATTAGCCTCCCTGCTTTCATGATGAAAACGTCATTAAGCATTCTGCGACGCTCTTCTAGTTTCCTTCTAACCTTTATAAATGTAGTCAGGGCTGCAACTGAACCTGCTGTTGACTAGAATTAAGTACTATATTTAGGGAAGACATATCCTGTGTGTCCTGTAGCTCGTTAACATTAAGGAAGATAAAAACCAGACTTATATAATAAAAAAACGTATTGAGATACAACTCAACTCTCTTTTTTAAGTAGCTGAGATCTTAGATCTAAAGTATTGTTACAACGAGGAAAAAGCCTTATGGTGACACACCCCAGCAAACAAGATTATTCATCCTTCAGAAAATTTTAGGGCTATTAAAAGGTGACATATTTAAGAGCACTGGAAAATAAAGTTCGTATTTATCCATAAAATATACAGCCCAGGAACAGTAGCTGGCAGCCAAGATGGTACCGGTTCTTCAAGGAGGCATTCACACATATAGCCAGTGAGGTTAAGTTCACAAGCAAAATGGACTCAAGTTGCACACAAGTTTTGAAACACAAAGCTACAGTAATAATGCACAGGGTTCTAATACTTTCCCATATACCTTATATTTCCATCCTTGCAAGTATTGCAGAGCAGGAGGGAATAAGTAAAACCTTAGCAACTGCTGTGCCACATCACTTCAGCGATCACTTCTATTAAGCCCTGCAACTTCTCAGCGCTAGCTGTTTCAGAAAACATACATACGCAAACTACGGAAAAGCCTTTCCATTTTCCATCCTGACATTTTCTCTCATGTAGAGAGGCAAAGAGAATTATACACACTTCAAATGTATTCTAAGAATTGATGGCTGTAAAATGTAATTAACTACTTCTACTGGTCTTCATTCACAACACCAGCCCCAAAGGTAAAAACTCACCCATTCTTTGCACTGTAAAAAATTCTCAATTTTAACACTTTTTGAAGTGTTACAGTTTCTCTGATTCCTTGTTAAGGTTTTAGAGTGACATAAATTCAAGCTTATGAGTACGTTTACAGAAATGGTTCAACAACACTTCTCAGCAAGCACAACACTAAATGTGCAAAAGTTGATAATAAGTATTTGATTCTAAGGCTTCCAGGAAGGAGACTTCCTGACATATTGTTATTTGATGGAAGTCTTAGAAGATCTGATTTCATATTTCTTCCATAATATATCTTGAAAGGGAATGCATATCGATTCCCTCATCTGCATGGCCATCGGGTACATGGTGTGCCTTTAACACTGCTGTCACCAACTGCTGAAGAGCACCACCCACCACCTCACTGTGCTCACAAACACTGATTGGTCTCCTTAAACATTCAGCAAATGTCAACGAAGGTCAGTGGGTATCATTTTTTCCCCACAGGGAGGAATTCAGTGACACACTTTTGCTTCATGAGCACTTCCATGTCAGATGTCATTCTGTCAGACTGCCCCTCTGCTGCCATCTGTCACATGGCAACAAAATGTAATGGGATATCAGTGGGAAGGTTCAGCCTCTACTGCCATACCACCAACATCTGCCTCTGATGTCAAGGGCCAACATAATAAAATTGGAGGCATTACTTTCACAGCAGCCCTCTAGGAATTACTTAAAAATTACAGTTCTGCAGTAATTAATAATCAATCCTTTCTGTTTACTGAGAAGTTATTCCAACAGCTACAGAAAATCTTTTGCATTTCTAGAACAATTCAATGTTCATCTTAAGGGTATACTTCCAGGGCTTTTGTGACTTTACTCAAACATCTTCGAGTAAACTTTCCACCATTTCTGCAGTCCTTGACACGGTACTCTTCATTACTATTGATTCCATTGGGATGAAAAGGAAAACTCGACCGTTTTTGCTAACATACTACAAAAAAATGCAATTTTCTTCTTATCCCTTAGTTATGTACTGCACAGTGTATTCAGCTGGGGCCTTAGAGACATTTTCTCCTTGAAATAAATATGATTTACATAGCAAATCTCTTTCAGTCTTAATGAAAAGGAAAGCAAAAAAATGTTACCATTAAAACAGAATTGAGCTACTGTTAAAGACTGATGTGTGACGTATTTTTGGTCCAGCAAAGAGTACTTCAAATGCCCACCTATGCAAGCCAAGAAGTGTTCCGGTTCCCTTTTTTTCTGAAAACACCATTTCAACCAATGAAACTATGCAGCAACAAAGTATGCAATTAAATGAAATAATTTCTCTTAACACATAAATAACCTTGCCAGCACACTGAATGTAAATGGGAACTATACTACAAGTACTAAGGTCTTTACAACAAAAATAATTCCTTAAAATTGTCCTTGCAGACATCTGTACATCTAAAGAACAGTTTCATCATAGCCCAGTTGAGTTCAGGAGGTTTCAAAGTATGCTCTATGTGGATGAACAAATGATACAGGGTATTTTCTACTGCTAGTAGCAACTGGTACATCTAGAACAGAGCATGCGGTGCTGTCTTTGCAGGCATGAGTCACATGCAATTCCACAGAGATGCAAAAGCAAAGGTAAAACAGTGGCAACCTGTCTGAAATATATTAAGACAATAGGCAGATTCATGGCTGGGAGGCTTTTCAAAAATCAATATTACCCTTTTTCTTCTTAAGAAATGAGAAATCCAAGGATCCCCATACAGCATAGAACTGCAGAGCTGTTTTCATTTCCTTGCTCTTTGCCACTCCCCTTCCAGGAAGGATTTTTTGTGGCAGGTGTGGAGGCGTTCCCCACCTCCCAGTAAATCACTTCCTGATTGAAGAAGTTCAGTGCTTCATTTATTTATTTCTTTTCCAGTCTGCACTTCGATAGCTTCCTTAAACATCTTTGCAGAGCTTGGTATCTCACACCTGTTTCACTGTCTACACAATTATACCTTCTAGGCTTGCAATTACCCTCATTGCCACAGAGCAGCTTCAGCCTAATGCATTTCTGATACACTTGGAATATAAATACTTCCAAGTCATCTGAACATCTCTGCAGATTTTATGTAAACTGCAGTAAAAATGAGAACTTGAAGTCACAGATCTTGCCTTCTGTAGCCTCTTTCCCAACTTCACATTGGTAGGATAATCCACTAATGCACTTCTGTAATACCTGTTATAATCCTTTAATTTAGTACTGGCTCCTGTTCTAGAATATGCTGTTCACAAGAGAAATCAAATCCTCTCTTAAGACATGACCAAGTAATATACTGATAAGAGTAATATTAAAAGCAAATAGAAATTATAACTAGTTGGTAAATACCTATAGGATTTAAGTGAAGCTTCGGTGTGCACAGGTGATAGTTTTAAACCTACAGGAATTAGAGCTTCTCAGTACAATTGCTCTTAGCATACAGAGCTTTTCAGAAGCCAACTCTAAAACTGTAGATTGTATGACTAAACAGTCTCAGCTATAAGATTTCACATCCTGATTAACATCCCAGCCACTGATGCTGGGGTTTTGTCTGATTCATTTTTCAATGACATTGTAGGCAAACAATGTAGAATTTCTCCTGATATGAGATGTAGCGTGACCTGGAAGGAAAAAGGAAGTTACAAAAAACCCTTGGGATAGTTTATGACTCTGAAAGAAAATGGGCATCTACACCAGGGGCTCCAAGCTGACAGCTTGGTTCAGCTTGCTGCTGCAGCATCCACAGCACCAGGGGTAGATCCAAGGGCTGGTGCTTTCAGATGCAGCTCTGTTTGCAGCTACGCTGAGCTGCTGCCCTCTGCCCTGCAGCCACAGACCAGCCTCAAAGGACAATGCTGCATATACGTATGAAATCCATCACTACAGACTACTCCGTATTTGCCACCACACAGCTTTATGGAGACTTAATATTACCACAGTGCAAATAGTAATGGAAACACTTACCAAGGAACCAATTCTAGAGATGTCAATAGTAAAACAAAGATTTCAGCACAGACTCCCCTACAAGATATAACTGAGCAGGACAGAAGGTTTACTTGAAATAGCAGTGCAGTGAAAACAGGCAAGTAACACGTGCACTGTAATCTACAGACACACTGCAGCTACAGCTTCCCTTTGAATTGTACTTCAGGAGCACAGATGTGCAAGTGGAACAACAACTTGAGAAGCTGAAGGTCAATGCTTCCTCCAAAATAAACATCTTTTTGTTACCAATACCAGTGTCAAACTGGGATAGGGGCTCAAAATTGATAGGAGTGGGTTCCTTTCACCAATCAATGTGCTGGAGAGTTAGAATTTATTCACAGTAACTAAAAATTAATGTGATCTGGAGATCTACAGAGAGAAGGTTCAGGATCCTACACTACATGCACTGACACAACATGTGATTTACTATTAATTCCAACACACTTTGGATTAATAGCATAATGCTTCTTCTTGTAAAAGCTATAGCACAGACAAGAAAAATGTCATGCAGAACTAATCTCTTCGGTTGAAGGGCAACTAGTCATCCTTATGGTTTTGCAAAGGAAAAAAAACAAAACCAAGAAAACAGATGTTCCCTGGCCCCTGTACCTGCACAGGTACAAATGTACCTGCTCAAACTTCCCAGTGTTTCTATCTTCCCATCACAAAGGCACTACCATTACTGCACTGAGCAGCGCTATCATGCCACCTCTTCCCTGAAGATCAAAGAAATCCCCAATTCACATTATTTTTCTATTAAATTTAAACCAAGTGAGATGTAATGTTTATAAACACAACTTAAATAACTTGAACTACAGTAAGCACAGCCATGGTCCATTACTTTCCAGGTTCCTCAATGCATTTTTCCCTTCCTTGTCTATCTGTTTATTTTTCATAGAATCACAGAATGCCCTGGGTTGAAAAGGACCACAATGATCATCTAGTTTCAATCCCCTGCTACGTGCAGGGTTGCCAACCACCAGACCAGGCTGCCCAGAGCCACATCCAGCCTGGCCTTGAATGCCTCCAGGGATGGGGCATCCACAGCCTCCTTGGGCAGTTTTTCCTATTTTAAAACAACTACGTAGGTTACTAATTAATACTATGCTAAAGTTACATTCTTTATTCATACAGTGATGTTGAAGAAGCAGTAAATGCAAACCTAAGCCGAAGTCGCACTGCCATTTAAGTTGCTGCTGGAGAGCTGGCACAAAGCACAGCATGCTGCTGGTGACAAACGATGGGAGCCTGGTGCTGCCAACACTACCCACAACACATCTGTGTAGCCCACGAGCACAGCAGGAGCACTGCTGTCTGGGAGATACGCCTCTTCCAGAGAAAGGTCAGTGCTGATGAGGACTGAGATACACAGGCAGCACAACACAGCCACAGTTCTGCACTTAGCTTATCACACAGTACAGAGCAACCTGGCAGAGGTCTGCAAAGGGAGGGGGATGGGTTATCAACAGCAGAGAGACTGATTCAAAAGCAGCACTGGAAAAGTTGAGCTGTTTTTATTTTAGTAAAGCAAGGGATGTTCTTCTCTTAAGTGGCTTTAGTGGCCACTGTTGCTTTTACTGCTTTGCTGAATCACTGCAGTTCAAAGTGCTTCCACTGTAACATTCTGCAACAGAAAGCAATAACACACATTTAAATACTATTTGTTTTTTAAACATGCTTGTCTAGAAGACATTACACAACGTTAAAATGAAAAAAACTGCCTAGGTGGATAGCCAAAGGAAAACGGCAACGTTGGCAAGGTTCAAAGGTTTCACTACAATGAAGTCCCTGGAATTATACTGAGTATACAACGCATTCACTCTGCACAACTGATTACTTTTCTGTTTTCAAACATGCACTAGCAACACCACCACCACCACATCTATTAGCATCACTTGCTTCTTTCACTACTTATTTCAGCATTTTGATCTGTGTGTGTTTGTTTTGCACGTAATAAAAACGCAAGCTCCTATATTTTAGAAAGAAAGACAACTTCAAAATCCTTTCCCAGAACAAATCTTCCAGCTGGAATCCTGTCACACACTGACAGAGAAAGCGTGCAGAAACAGTCTAAGTGAGAGAACTTCAGTTTGAATCCAAACAAGTATGCATTTTCTATTTGGCACTTCTTTTACTACTGTTTTACTTTATACAACTCAATACCAAAATGAAGAGTATTGATTTTTGATTTTTAATCAAAACTTTTTCCAAAAACGCTGATGTGTGACATTAACTATAGAAAACAATGGCCTTCTCCATTGTCCCCCTAGTACTATAAAAATTAGTACATTTTCATGAAACGTTGAGGAAAAGAAAAAGCCAAAGTAATGGCTTTTTCTTACAGTAACAGTACAATCTGCATCAACATATAACAATAGGTAGCAGTTCATTCCTCTTGTTGGCATTTAATAGCAAGAAATAAACACGGGGCTTTTGTAATGAGATATCAAATACAAGATGTCAAGAAAAAAAGCTGCTCAACTGTCTCCTTTTCAAAGAGGAATTAACTTCTGCTCTTACAACAATTAAATGATTGTTTGGTCAAAAGACATTCTTGATATGCTAAATGTGCTGGTTTTTTTGCTCCTTTTTTGACTTAGCTGAACTCACATTAACAGCCAACTTCAGCAGAGCACAAGAACGAGAATAATGGTGGCCAATTATTAATGCCACTGTTTGCATACGAGTTAAGAAATACGGATGCATTTGCCAACAGCTTACACACACATAATAACTTTATGTAAATATTCACAGCAGTAACCTAAGCCCAAGCAAGTACTGACTTCCATCTTTGCTGCTGCTCTGAAGGAGAGGTCCAGTAACTGACACATTCACAAGAAAAATACTTGGATTTTTTTTTTTCCCCTCAAGATAGGACAAGGAGGAATGGCTTTAAACTAAAAAAAAAAAAAAAAAAAAAAAAAAAAGGGAGATTTAGACAAGATGTTAGGAAGAAATTCTTTACCCAGAGGGCAGTGAGGCCCTGGCACAGGCTGCCTGGAGAAGCCATGGATGCCCCATCCCTGCAGGCATTCAAGGTCAGGTTGGATAGGATCCTAGGCAGCCTGATCAGGTGTGTGGCTACCCTGGCCATGGGAGGAGGTTGGAACTTGATGATCTTTAAGGTCCCCTCCAATCTAAGCCATTCTATGATTAATAAAAAAGAAAACCACATGAAAAAACCTGACCTGCCCCCTACTCTTTTGCCTAAAAAATACTCCTCCTTTTAAAGCACTTTTGGCAAAAGGATATGATTGCTTTTCCCAACAAGTGACTGCTATAAATTAACAGTAAACCAGGCCAATTTAGCCCCTACTATACAACTCAATGTCTTAAGATTTATTGAGAAAATACACTATTAAATAAGTTAGTTGACAGACATTAATACAACTAGACAGCAATGCGCAAAGATGGAAAGAGCATCATAAAACATCACTGTCATTGTAACAATCAACTCTAAGTCACTCAGTGACAAAAAAAAAAATCTAAAGACCAGAAAATCTAAGATATCATGTTATATTACTATGACATTCCATCTATCAAAATATTTGCAGCCAGATTTGGCCAGTTATTGCAGTTTGAAAATTGTAGTAATATTTTATAAAGTCAACCAACCAAAATAAAAAAAACACTGAAACAAATTGTATATGGGGGAGCAGGGTGTTAAAAAATGAAAACAATACGCACAGTCCAAGCAATGGAAGCATGATTCCACTTCACAAACGTTTAGAGAAATTGTTAGACTTGAAATTTCACAGAAAACAGTACTGGGTAACATTACAGGAGATATAAAAGCCACACCTGCAGCACAGTTTCAGTCTCTAGCACATGCTACACCTTGCTGACAATGGTACTCAAACCTGTTCCAGCTACTTCATAGCACTGCTATTCCTGCATGAGTTAAGAGTTGTGATATCTGCATGTGGGAGGATGAAATCAGAAAAGCTATTTTCCAGTTAAGCTGGGATTGAAACTAGAGCTCTCCGAATTAACATTAAGCAGTGACCTTTCTCACTTCGAGCATGGATTCCCCGTAATTTCACTTCTCTGCTAATTAAAATGGACTCCAAGTGGAAATAAGACTACTAAAGACCGCTAATTTGCACTGCAAATAAGACCAAAAATTACAGTAATTTTACAGGTGCACACAGTAATAGCTATATATAGAAACACTGTATAAAAGCACTATATATTATGAGAAATAGATAAAAAAGTATTGATTTTTAAGTGTTAAGATTTTATTTTTTACAATGCTTCAATGTCTCACTCTTCACCCCCAGCTTGCTAACCTCACCAGCTCACTTAATCCTATGTCTCCTTTCCTGTGTTTGACTCAGAAGTCAAAGCAACCCCTACAAAAACTAATGCTAATTCTTTTAGCTTTTACTACTGACAATAGCAATCATAAGCAACACCTTTCATACTCGAGAGCTTATAAAAAGATTTGAAACAGTGTGAACTTGTAAAATAGTTCATAATCACTGGAAAATATCCCAGTTTTCATATAAAACCGAAATTCGAAGAGTAACTTACCCCCACTGAAGAAAAAAGAATTAAAAATCATCACTAATCAGAACAGCTACCATCATGCCACCTGTTTCAACAGGTCTTCCGAGTAGACTTGATTCCTTTTGATTTCCCTACAAAGGCCATAACATTAAACACCAATGAAACCAAGATCTTGCTGACAAACACCAACATAGTGTCATTAAGTCTTCAGAAATGCTTAACACCTGAAGCTCTCATCAACTTTAAGACCTACTGTTGTTCTCAGTTCTCTTTTTTGAGTAACCCACCACGGGGTCATTTAGACATGTTGCCTTGAAACATTTACACCAAAGGAGATGTCTTACATACTTAGAATCAAACGTAAAGCTCAAGTACACGTTTGCAAATTCTGAGTGGCCTGAGACTTAGAAATGACCCTTGTGCTCCTCTTCAGCTAAAGCAAGTCCTGCACCAGATCGTTAAGAATTTACCTGAAAAATGCTTTCCTGAAAGTTCATGACACACTCTCAGCATTTCCCTATATTTCTTCTGTTTCTTCTGCCCCCCCCTCCAGCCTCCCACACACACTTATGCTGCCTTTTTAAATGTTACTTTTATTCTTCTGTGTACTTTAATTAAACTCACTGAGCTTTTGAAGTTTTCTATTAAATAAAAGCGTATCTTGCACACCAGGTGGGCAATTACAAGTACTCACTGCTCTGCTTGAGAATTTTTTCAAATTAACTTGCCTAGATCTTGTAAGAGTAGGAACACATCATTAGGCAACATTCAAATTCAAAGGATACATTAAGAACAGTGAGACAACCGCATTTTGCTTACTTTGAAGACGCAAACAGAACTGTTGATAGAGCCACTACACATTATTAAGTAAAGGAGATGAATACCAATAAGGTATGTGGAATCGGTTTTTAGGAATGCACTATTTTGACAGTTACATTTGAAGACCTAGTTACTGCTTTCCTCTATTCTCTGCCAGAATTTTTTGGCAACAGTATTAGCTTACTGCGAGTCAAATGAGATACCTACTGAAAGAAGTTAATTCAAAGCGAAAACACACTGAAACCAAAATAGTAGTTTCAGGTTCTGCATAATATGAAAGCATTCGTTCAGTATTTCATGCCCAGTTGTGGTGGTGAAACAACCAAAAATTAGCAAATACATTGCAGGATCAGTAAGTAATTCACTGGGTGAACATGACAGGCCCTTTCTGCCATGACAAGCAGATAATCAGCTTGACAGTACCTCTCTGAAAAGTATTAAGCAGCAAGCTGTATACACTGCTTGTGCAAGTAAAAGAAAGATAAAATGCCAACACCTCACTTGGCATTTTTCTTAGATGTCATGTAAAGCCAAGCATCCAGCTATCGATCCTGGGTATTGGCCCATTCACTGCTGATACATCAAGACAGAAAATTTGCGGCTATCCATATGAGCAGAGTTGCTTCATCTCAGTTTCTTAATCATTGTCAAATTGATTATACAATATATAACAACATTAAAAACGAAGTGTAGAAGCCCAGAGGCATGGTGATCAATGCCCCTGAATAATCAAACAAAAAGTTCACAGAGAATTGGCAAAAAGGGGCATTCGTATGCACGTTCCAGTTCTTGGGAACTACAGTCATGTAGGGATGTGTATTTCTTTTGAGTCTGGACACAGAATGTCTTGAGTTGGAAGGAACCTTGATGATAATCTAGTCCCTACTCCCCTGCTGTGGGGACTTGCCAAGTACTAAATAATGCTGCCCAGGGCCCCATCATCCAACCTGGCTTCAAACAGCTCCAGGTTTGGGGCAAATGATAAATCAGTGAAGACACTGCACAAATCAATACGGAGAGGACAACTTGTCAACATCTGCATGTGAGATTTTGCTTAGCCTTGTTAGTGATTGGACCTACAGGTGGGAATGATAAAAGGATGCAACAGGAGAGCTAACTTGACACTTTGAGGACACCAGATCTTGTTTCGTTTCATCAGTCTAGCATCATCACCACCACGCAAGCTACTGTGAGGAAAATCTACTCTAAAATTTACTATATTCCCAACAGCACAGAAGCTCAAAATGCTAGTTAATAACAGTATGACAAATTCCAGCAAGTAGAGAAGGAAGAGCGTAGAAATCTGGAGAGATTAAAAAAAGAAGACAAAAATGAAGAGTTCTTAAGTTAAATGAGCATTCTGCATGGACCAGAGTATCCAGTGATAACGTCTAGAGAACCGTACCAGGAAATAACTCCTCTCGCAGCACAGTAGGACTGGTTGGCTTTCCTTTCTGTTGTCTTCAGAGATAACAATCAATAAAATATGAGCGTTGACACTCATTGCTGTTGTGACATTGATTGCAGTGCCCCTTATTGCCACTGTCAAACAGTTTGAGTTACAACAGGCCGCTCTAAATTAAGCAATGTGACATCACACAGCTATGTTTTTCCCCACACGACCAACTTGTATTGGCAACATTACATCCCTAAGTAGGGAGCAGCCTTACTCAAGCTACTGCTGTAATTATAAATACCTCCCTCATACTGTGAACAGATTTACTTACCAACACTCTCAAAGCAGTTCTCTAAATCTTAAAAATAGATTGCTAAATTAAGTGGTCATTCAAGCAGCTTATCTCATTAATCATGAGGAGAGAAAGATCTTGTGATTTACGATCAAAACCAAAACTAATTTTCTCACAAAAGGCCAAAACAATTCACTTGAACATCTTTAAAGGAAATATAAGAATGAGACAGTTTATAACAGCTCAGAGAAGCCTTCTGGGGTTTTAATGCTGACTGCATTGCTTATGTAATTACATTTTCTCCTTTCAAACTTCTCTACTTTGGATAATCAAAGAAACAAGTCTTATCAGAGCACAGATTTCAGTATGCTTTGTGGCCCTTCCGATTGTACAGGATACAGCACTCAGAAGTCTCTCATCCATCCCTTTCTTTACAGGCATACACATGTAATCTATTCAGAGTTATAGGAAAACTGGATGAACTTATTTGAGCCTCCTGACTCTACACAGGCAACATTACAAATGGCCAACAAAAGTCTGGAGGACTGGAGGTTGTACAGAGCTTTGTCATTACATTTTCCTTTCAGCTATTCTGTTTAGTCCTGAACACTGACCGCAAATTTGCTTTCATGCATTTCATATCATTCTATAGGGACTTTCCTATGGATTTTCTACACTCTGAACTTATGGCAAAAATTAAAGATTAATAAAAATGAAGCATATGTAGCACCAAAATGTGATCACATCTATTCAGTTTTTCAAGCAATGTGACGCTTGTAGTCCCCTTCTTGTCTAGGGAATAGTTTTTTATGGATATTATATATGGAAATCTCACTGACACTGGGAGAAATGAGTTCCAAAGAAGGATGAAATGGAATAAATTACTTGCAGATCAATTTTCACCTACTAACAACTTGCTGGAGGAGAATTATCCTCAGGGTAAGGGTAAGTCTCCTTTGGGTTGATTATAAAAATCATATGAGCAGTTAATGACATAAAATTTAAGTTGAGGAAACCTCACTCTACATTATTGATTTTTGTTTTAAGAGAAACAAGAAAAGCAAAACGTTTTCTTTTGCCTCAACTTACAGTACCTAGATTACCTCCAATATCAATCCTGATATTCCTGCCAATCCAAGGTGGGTTTGTTCCTTCCCTCACCTGAGAAAATTAACAAGTCCCTGCAAATTAACCAAGTGAGTTGGAAAAGCCCCAAGTCCGACACCACGCATTACACCCTTTCTTTGATTCTCAAGTTCTGTGTAGACGTCTTTGTAGTTATGCAGAAGCATAAGTCCGTCTACCTGAACCTGCCAGGAAACAAAGTTGACTTTACAGTCTACATTTCTTGAGAGCTACAGCGCAAATATGAATTATCTTTTCTTCAGTTAAATAACATCAGCTCTACATCCTTTGAACAAATAAACTCTCTGCCACTGCAGGCTATGTGAAACTATAGGACGAGGTTACTTCCCGAAAAAGCAGCACACTCAGCTGTACTAATGTACTATTAATGTAATTGAAAATTCAACAGCACTGCACAGAGTAATTGAAAGACACAACAGCTTTGATCCAAAACTGCCATTATCTAATACTGCAAGCATCAATCTGTGAATCACATACACAGCAGTAAGATTTAAGATCATAAAACCAATTAAAATATAATTATAATGAATGCTCAAATCTTATAATTTAATTAGTCTACACCTGTTTTTACAGTATCAGATTACTTTTAATGTTTTATATATTAAAAGTAATGATGAATTCGCAAGCAATACAACAGAGGAAAAATCTCTCACCAGAAAAAGATGCTACTTGTTTATAACCTTCTTACAGTAACAACATTTCTCATGTTTATATTCAGCAACACGTCCCTTAACCAACTTTTAGAATAGACAAAATCATGTTTGGCTGATAAGAAATGGGACAGAAAGACACTGATTGTGTAATACTTAGAAAACTGAGTACTTACATGTCAAGCTCTCAAGCAGCACAAAAGTCACATGAGCAAAGCCTTAAGGTAACACGTTCTAGACCATCAGACTTGTAACAAACAGCTCTACCCATGCATTGGAACTGATGAGTAGAGTTGCAGGGGAATACACAGTAAAGAGGCTGCTAGTTCCTTTCTAACCAAGCAAACTGCATATATCATTAAAAACTTTCCTCAATCCAAAAAGGGATTATGTAGGAGAACAGGAGATCCAGTAGAGAGGAACACAGAAGTAGCTGTGTCTGTCTCCATATACTCCGGGATGACTGTGGCCATCGCTTCAGGTTGGTTATCATGCTGTTTTCTTTCACAGCTTTGAGTGTTAGGGCTGTTTAGTTGGATCTCCCACAACACGCAGACACATATTCCTCCAATTTATGCCTGTCTCTTTCAGACAAAGTGATTTCTCTAGCAGCAAGGAGAAAAAAGCAAAAGCACATGCTTTGTGTGCTTTGACACAGTTCTTCAGGCATGCAATGCAATACCATGCTTGTCTCATGGTACATGGGAAACAATCCCCCAAGAAACAGCTCAGCATGTTCTCCAACCCACACCAGCCATTCTCCCAAGATCTCTCAGGCAATCAGAACTCCGGCTGCTCAGCTTGTGCCCAGAGCTGATGTACAGGTGGGCCCACGCTTCACCATACTGTAAAATTAAATGCAATGATTAAGTCCACCTGGCCTCTCCCTGAAGAAGATGAGTAAAATTCAAAGTGCAACAGATTTAACAGCCACTCTGTAACTTAGCGCTGAAATTCTCAACACCTCCTATTTAAAAAAGATGGTAAGCGACAAGAAGAAAGTTTCATGGTGAACCTGTTTAGAATGATTCTGTCACTGAGACATACATTCACAAACTCATTTAATTGGTATGCTATCAAGAGGCAACCACCTGAAGTGGAACAGTACCCTTTAAACGTAGAAGTATATAGGAAAAGGTAGGTTAAACTAGAGCTCCCAATAAAAGTACTGACAGATGAGTATCTGTGTGGATCCTTCTCCTGTATCACTTAAAAAGCACAGTTCTGTATGCAATTAACACTAACTACTCATATCTGGAGTCTGGCCACAGCAGGTTTTTCTAAGACTAACCTCAAGCATGGAAAGTGTAAGAAATAATTCCCTAACTCCTACCACATGCTCCATCAGAGGGAGACAAAGGAGCTGGTTTCCTTAACTGAGAAGTATAGTCATTATGGGAAAGAAACCAATGACAGTCACTGCCACCAACTGTGGAGGCACTAAGAAAAGAGGAAGAAAAATAGTAAGAAAAGGAAAATTTAAGAGAGGCCAATGCATTATTTCCCTGATTCCCAGCCTCCCCCTTCCTCTAGTCCCCCAACACAACACACACATTTCAAAACTGGAAAGAATTACCTCTACACGTTACTTTCATTCATCTGGCACATGCTGTGTGTAAGATAAGGAAAATGAATATAATTTGCTCCTGCCAAACGTGAACAGGATTCAGAAGCACCCTCAGCTACAAATAAGTTCTACCATCTCTGCAGGAGTTCTTTATTTTATTTTCTAAGTGACTTAACTAAACTGAAAATGATTTGAGTCCACAAATTTTCAGTCACTGAATGGCTAGAGGCAAATTAGGGAATAACCATTCCAGCAGGGAATTATTCACACTTATTTTGCATTGGCATGTTCTGCTTGCTTGTAAGGTAACAGTTGCCTTTCCCAAAAGATATGTTAATGCAGGGGGTTTGAAAGAGTGGATGAAAATTTCCCTAAACAGAAATCCATCCACTAGTGCACCCACACCCTGATGGCACCGAATTCTTCAAACTCAACGGTTGAAAACTGATGGAAATGCCTTGCACAGATTTGCCATGCCTGCAAATAACCTTCCATCTCCATAACCTCCACACAAGAACAGGAATTTTGAAAATGTGATTTCTTAGATGTCATAAGTTTTTTCATTCTTTGAAAAATATTCTCATTACTTTTACTCATTACAATTTTGATTCAATCTCCATGAAGATACCATTCTGCAGTTATAAGTCACCTGATACAACATTTTAGCCAAAGAGTATTAACTCTAAGCTTTGAAAGAAGGCAGAAAGAGTTGCAAGATCCTTCCTTGTTTTCATAACCCCACTGATTTCCCTGAAATTTGCTGCTACAAATACAAACTGTCTTGGATGGGCTTTGCCACTATAAAGAGAACTTGGAATTGCTATACTGAGTTTCTCCTGATACTCGAGCTCAAAATTGTCAGCAATCGGAGACAGAGCCCAGGATCTCTTTTGCCATTGCATTTTAACATCACTAAACAGAACTGCATTCTCCCACCTAACTAAACAATAAAAAAAAAACCTACGGATCACAATCCAGCTTTAGAACTTCTGAATCTGTAACAACCTCAGACTCTAAAGACTGAAAAAAATCTCAAAAGGTAAAACTGAATGCTTTTCTGAGAGAGAGAGCTCAAAGAGTTTAGTTGCATTATCTCCCCAGGCAAAAAAAGCTTTATGCAATCTAAGATGACGTATTCTAGTAGGAAGAACTGCCAGATAGAATGATGAACATTAAAGCAAATAAGGAGTGGGAATGAAGTGGCATTAATGCAACTTTGCTCATAAATGCAGACTACAAATTATGATGAGGTTGATTACATTAGGGAACTGAAAGATTTTAAACAAGATAACAGCAATAAAGAAAAGAAATACGGAAGAAATGTTGGTAACATTATCAGAATACAAAGAATAAAATAGACGCTGACAAAAATAGTTTTGGAACACAATGAAGAGCAGTTGTGCTGCAATTCAAACTAACAAGCAGCATTACTCATTGTGCTAGAACTTCACTTTCCAGTGTGATGCCACACTATATTAATTTTTTACATGCATATAACACAAGACAAATCTTGAACCCATACTAAACCTGTATAAAAATATAGGTGCATTAGGAGTGGAAGGGAGTTCACATCTCATTAATCTGAACATACATGAGAACTGATGGATTCACTAGCCTTCCTCTCTGCTTGATCATATGAAAAAGCCTCAAACATCTTGCACATTCAACACGTACACATTACAAATATACACAGATTTACAAAAGCTTCACACAGCATCATCCTGCTCACCAATTTTCAATTTCACCTACAAAGAGAATTGGCAATAACCAAAAAGGCTTAGTTTTTATCTGATCATGCAGCGTCAGAAATGAACATATGAAAACTCTACATTCAAACCACTGCTCCCATAATACATATTCACACAAACTATTTTTATTCATATAGATTATGTAGATGGATTTTTATTATGTGAGACCACAAAAGTGAAAAGCATTGATTTGTAGAGGAAAGCTTGATCTCTTTGACTGTTAAACAACAATTACGATGTCTTTGCAGGACTAATTGCCTACACTAAAGTAGATCAGCAGTCACATTTTGTCATCATTATACTACCATATTTTTAGCTTTTCAGTATCTCAGGTTGTAAGAGTTGCAGATTGGTCTTTTTCCAACTTAAAAATGCAAGCAGGAAATACTAAATAATAAATAAATGTGATATTTACATATCTTCTACATAGATTCAAAATAGTTTGAGAGAAAAGAACCCAGAACAGTCATCTACACAATTACTCTGTCTGAGAAGTTCTATGCAGTATAGCAATTGAGTTCTTCAAACCAGGTGGCTGACCCTCACTCCATAACACAGTGACAAGCAGCTAACATGAAGATTCATGCATTTTACAGCCTGCCTGAGAAGATTACAGTGTTAAGGTAAAAGTGAGACAGATGAAGGCTGATGAAAGTTGAGTCATCATTTTCTTCTGGAACAGAGCAGTGCGGACATAAAAGTATTTGGGTAATTTTGTATTTGAAGTTCTATCAGAACTGCAGCCTTAGTTTTAAAAACTTTAAGTCCTTCCTCTGCTTAGTTCAGAAACTACTTTGAAGTGAACATATGTAGTATTATTACTCATTGGCTGAAAATAAAGCTGCAGAAGAACTTGTTAGTTGCTCCTTGCGCTGTTATGTCACTGTCCCTGGACTTAGAGAATTGAACCAAATTCTCTCACATTCAAATACAAAATAGGTAGCATATTATATCATTGGTCCAGATTCGCACCCTGTTGCCCAAATAATGAAAGACAGGATAACGTACTAGAATGAAACCAGTTTTGTCACATCTATGAAAAGAAAAATCCTTATCTCAACCTCAGCAAACTGGCCAGTTGGACTGAAGAAACACGGCATATACTGACATGTCTATAATGTAAGCACAAAGTTAGGGGGAAAAAAAGAAAGAAAAAGTACTAAGTAACTGACAGGCAGCACAGGTTTTAGTCTTACAGCTAAATAGGCAATGAAAGATCTCCAAAAAGATAGCCAGCTAAGTAGAGAGGGCAAGAGGTTCCTGCATTTTCACATAAGTTTTGAAAGACAGTTAACAGATACCCAGAACACATGCAATTGCCCATGAATTTCCAAAAAAGTAACTCATTTGTCCTCTCTTATCCTTTGCCAGGCTCAAGGTGCACACTTTTACGTTTATTGGTCACTCTGAAGGTAATGCCTCCTATTAATCTTCATGGAAACTACAGCAGATAGAAAGAGTGCAGTAACAAGCAAATTCCCAACTACAAAACTTTACTTTTAACACAGTCACTACCATTAGCTATGCATTTTCACCAGAAAAAAAAAAAAAAAAAAAAAAAAAGAGTCTGCATGCCACCCTTGTAAAAAGCTTCACCAGTAGAGGCGATCCACTGTCACCACTGCTTATATGTGCCATGTATTGCCTCACTATGCTCACATCCACTGTTTAGTCTCCATCAATGTTCAACAAGATTCAATGAATGTCAGTGAGTGCCGTTTTTTCCCCACATTCAGGAATTCAGTTCCACACCTTTGCCTCACACACACATCCATGTCAGACTTCCTTCTGTCAGACTGCCCCTCCACCACCCTCTGTCACATGACAACAAAAAGTAATGCCATTTTGGCAGGAAGGTTCAAACTCTACTGCCATACCACCAATATCTGCTTCTGACAACATAATAAAATAGGAGACATGACTTTCAAAGCAGCCCTCGCACACTCATTTATAACTGCTAAAATTCTTGACATTCTTTTTTCCTAAGTTTGACTGAAAACACTCAAGTGCTCTCTTATACATGCTGAGGTGAAACCTTACATAGAAAGAAGCAATATTCCTTCTCCATAAGCATTATTCTGAATTCATGCTAAAGGAGAGTCTGTAACTGCTTGCAGGCTGCCTACTCTAACCAACAAGAGATGGTACAATCCACACATAATTGCTTACTTCAGTATCAAATCTTGTAAATATTTTATTAAACCACTTTACAGAAAACGCTCTTGGTATATGCCACTACAGCACAGACTACATCTCCTCAGCTATTAGGCTCAGGAGAGGTGAGTGCTATCACCCACTACTGAGAACACGGGATCAGAAGCAATACGGCAAGAAGTAGCTACAGAGAATTTATACTAGATAGTTTCTTTGCATGACAGACTAAGGATTCAGGTATGTCTTGTTTCTACTATTGATCCAATCACAACTGAAACTTGAACATCACCACCAGGAGGAGTAACAAGGGCCAACAGAAATAGCATGCACGTACCCATAGCGGAAGTCATCTACTGAAGTCACACATTCAGGTCGTGCCGTACTAGCGCTTCGCTTTCAACTCCTTTAGCACATCTATTCCACACATTAAACAATGCTCATAGCTTCTTCAGTCTTGAAGCCTCCTTTGAAAAGGAGACCAAGCCTGAAATAAGGCATTACCAGAAGAGCCAAATAAGTCTGCATTTGGTTCCAGCCTACTTCTCTTCAGTAGTGCCACATGGTCATCATTTACGTGAGATTATTCTATCCATACTTCATTTACAACCATTCTTTTTCTTCCCTTACGTTAAAAAGCTATTAAAAACAACTAAAAATTATTAGCGTGTTTATTTTATTTATGAAAAGTGATGGAATATACTGCAGAAGATTGTTATCAGTTTTGATTAGGAGCATTTGGAATGTAAAGCTATGCTTTACTTAAATATACATGTCAGCTACAGAAGGTATGTTTTTAGCTTTCATTTGATATTATTACCAGTTTTCTTCTACTGCTTAGACATCAAATACTGCTGTAATTATTGTATAAAAGTTATAAGTGATCTTCATAAATGAAAATTTGTTGAAAAAAGATTAAAGCTAATAAATAGTTCTGATGGTTTAAATGAGGACTGAGATATGAAACTGAAACCAATGATTCAACTTCCACATAGTTCTAAACCCAGTATTTCAGTTAAGAAATAAGATGTAGCACTGTTAAAAAAAAATACATTAAGCCACTTAACAACATAAAATAAAATATATGTACATACATAAGCTAATCATCCAGTCATTGCTACTGATGAGATGAAGAACCTCTGAGCAGAAATGTTCCATTACCTCCTCAGTTATTACCAGAAAAAAAAAATTACTCATTAACTCAATAAGAGTGAGTACTACCACAAGACTTGAAATGTTTGAGACACTTCTGACTACACTGAATAATAATTCCCACTTGCCTTAGCATTTAACCCCTGGAATACACTGGTGTATCTTAATGAGCCAGTACCCAATGCATCCTCTTGGGCTAGATTCATCAACAAAAAAATTATCACAGGCACAAATATCTGAACAGCATAACTGCTATTTCGAAGTCTGCTCAAGAACATTACAAAAAAGAGAGCTCAGTGCTCAAATCTAGTGAAATCTGAGACATATTCTGTGTATTGTTTACTTTGTTAAGACACTTAAATGTTTTTGTGACTAAACTGAAAGTACTGTTAATACCACTTTATTTTCTATTACATAGAGATGGTGTTTATAGCAGATATTTAAGCTTACTTAACTGCTATTATGCCCGATGCTTCATATATTATGTTGGTTGCTCCAAAAGCAATGCCTCCTATTTATTTCTACAGAAACTACAACAGATACAAAGAACACAATAACATTACTTGGTAAATTCTCAGCCACAGAGCACAACTCTTCAGCATAGTCACCACCATCAGTTATGCATTTTCAACACTGATAAACAAGAGCCTGCATGCCACAGTTGTAAAAAACAAACAAACAATTTTGCCAATAGAGGTGACCCACTGTCACTGCCACCACTGCTGAAACGCACCATTCACCAGCTCACCATGCTCACATCCACTGTTTGGTCTCCATCAACATTCAACAAGTGTCAAAGTATGTCAGTGGGTGCCTTTTTTTCCCTCAGGAAGGCACTGAATGACACACCTTTGCTTCATACACACTTCCATGTCAGAAGCCATTTTGTCAGACTGCCCCTCTGCTGCTGTCACATAGCAGCAAAATGGAACAGAATATTGGTAGGAAAGTTCAGCCTCTACTGCTATCAGCTTCCACCTCTGATGTAATGGGTCAACATAGTAAAATACAAAGCTTACTTTCAGAGCACCCCTTGTACAACTGATCACTTACTGATATCCAGCTGGTAGTGAAGATGTAGAAATTCTCCTCACAATCTTTCAGTTATTTGTTGTAATATGTTTAACGCTAACTAATGAAACAGACTGTGCATAATACAGTTCACACAGTTAATAGCAAAACACGGGACCTCTATAAAATGAACTGCAGGAGACCAGACCTACTGATTTTAAGAAATTCATATAAAGTTAAAGGTTCTTACAAAATTAAACAGGAAATCTCTAGCTCATGTGTTTCTTAAGTTGTGTTGTCCACTTAGGCATCCTAAACATCTCTATTTGGAGGCTGGGAGTAAAAATCCACGTAGTTCCATTTATTTATTTCATTTAGTATTACATTGTCTTTCTTATTTGGGATCTGGAATAAGCAATTCCTTTCTCTTCTACAGTCCCTAGTCTCTCGCCATTTATGTCCAGATATATGTTCTCTATGTGCTTATACTTTGGGGTATATTTAAGCCCTTTTTAAATAAAAGAGAGATTATTTTTAACAAGGAAAGCATAGGTGCATCTATGAAGCTCAGAAAAATATATGGCAAAAAAAGCTGAATGATAATTAAGACTACAGACAGTATTTACATAAGCTTCAACAGGATGAGTCAAGATCCAAACTAATTTAATGAAAAATGAGTTTTAAAGAAAAAGCCTTACTTGCTCTACTTATATGGTATTGGCAGCCCCTATTTAAAAATAATTATAAAAACTTATTTTCAGTGACATGAGACACAGTAATTTGTTTTAATTAACACAACACTTATGAAAGATGGATGATTTTTCTCACCTGCATCACTGCCATCACTTAAGCAGTTCACTTATTCTCCACTTACCAGAGCAAATCATTCTTAAGTCACTCTAATCCAAACTGTCATTTAAGCACAGTACCAGAAAAAATGTCACTTATTCCATAAAAAGATTATCTCAGATTTCCATCTATATCATTGTTGACATGCAATTTACATCCAGCAACTTGTTCTGAATATGTCTCCGGAATCAAGTTAAACGGTATCCATGTTCAGTAAACATGCAGGTCAGTATCAAGCCAACTGCTAGTTCCTTTTGCTTCCCAAAGACATGCATGCCTCCTTATGGGATGCACTCAGCAGTGTAGATACTACATTAGCTTCATTAAATCTCTATCACAAACAGAAGGTAATATTAACAGGTACTTATTAGAATTGAATCACATCTCCTTATTGAAAAGTTTCTCTTTATTGCAATTTAGTTTTAATTAGACTTAACAAGACAGGCCTATGAGATCTATCAAAGTACGGGATGCAGAAGATGAGTGCTCAAGGCATTCATTTCTGTCTATTTAATAGTTATGGTGATATACCAAGCACTATGCAGGATATTAATGCATTCATTAGGATATTATCTTTGCTCTCCAGGAGAAATTTTATCTTTTCATATTACTTTAATCTTATCTGCGTTTGCTAACTTGAAATATTCAGCTAACATAGATGAATCTGCATTTTCATTTTATAAGCTTCTACTGGTAAAAAAAAATTCAAACTTCAGAAAAACAATTCATTTTATTGTCTCTGACCCTGACTGCTACAAATGTTTATTATAATTTTACATACCTGCAACAAGGAAACTACTCTCTTAATTGCCCAAATAGGAAGAAAAAAAAATCACTGTATACCCACATTTGGTGTGTAAACTCCAAACAGCAGGAAAAGGATATATAAATAACAGTAGCCTTCTGCCAATGGAAAGCAAACAGTAAAAGCAGAAGTTAAGAAGTCATTTTCTTGTATGAGAGGCTCCATAGCCTATTCCCAGCAGTAATTTAATTTAGCTAACCTCAAATTAAAATCGAGAAGAAACAAACTCAGATGTGTTTCCAAGTGTTTCCCAGAGTTACTCTGCTTTTAACTACCTTTGCTAAAGACTGGAGTCTGCAAACTAAAGTCTAGCTTATGATGCAAGTTAGATCCCTTATATCCCTTTCAACTGCTTGTTTTCCCTGACTTTTCAAGTAACACACATGCAAAAAAGAATTAGAGGTAAAGCATGAAAAAAGAAAGAGGACATACAGAAATTCAGCTCACAATAAGTGAACATAAGTGCAAGGATAGCTTCCAAAGTAATTTCTCCTATTTTATTACATTGGCCCACAAAGTCAGAGGTGGATGTTGGTGGTACAGCAGCAGAGGCTGAACCTTCCCACCAACATTCTGTTCCATTTTGTTGCTGCTTGACAGATGGCAGCAGGAGCCAGACAGAATGGCATCTGACATGGAAGTGCACATGAAGAAAAGGTGTGGCACAGAATTCTCCATGCAGAAAAAAGATGGCACGTACTGACAGCTATCTTTCCTGACCAGCTGAAAAAATTATATCCCCGATCCACATAACAGAGAGAAGAGCTTTCTCTTCATGTGAATTACATGAAGTTACAGTTCAAATATCTTAAAAATGCTTCATCAGGAAGCAAACAACTGTATCCACAGCCACAAAAGCTGGTCCATACACTTCTGACTTCACAAGGTGACAGTGGTGACACATCTCCACATATCTTGTATTTAAACTGAAGCACACTCTGGCTGGATAGAAGTTAGAAGTAATGTTCTAAAAGTGGCAATCCCTTGTCCATGCAAGTTAAAGCTACTGCAGTAGTTGCAACTGCAAGCTATTATCTTCATTACACTTAAGTCATTATTAGCAAACAGATTTACCTGCTCAGGTACAGCACAGAAACTCCCACTTTAAGTTCTCTTCTCGCTGCTACTACTAGAGGAAATAATTTGTGTCTGTGACAATCCGCAGGATTTAAATGACAAAAATTAGGTGAATTTCACAGATACCTGTGTTTCCCTGCTATCAGCTCTCCAGCATTGATACCCCCTCCAGACACAGGACCATATTCACATTTACCACATTACACACGAGGAATCAACTCTGCCATTACCACAGCAATTCATCTAGACCTCACTTGAGCATAAAAGACCCATAAGGAAAGAAGAATGAAGAATAAATAAAGCATCATAAAACCTGGTCTGTGGGTTGCTGGATGAGCACAGCTGTAATAAGAGCGCAAAGGACAACACCAAAACACAGAATAGCACTTATTTACAGTGGAATCCACAAGCTACTCTTCTTTCATGTTTAAATTGCAAGGTAGGCTTCTGCTAGGTCTGCTGCATCCACTCTCTCTCCGTTAGTAGCCTCATCCCTATTTTCAAATTTAAATTCATCTCTCTCGGAGTTAAAAAAAACATCCCCAAATCCAAAAACTACTGCCTACCTGAGAGCGTTTCCTCAGCTCAGGCCTCCAGATCAACTCCCTTACCATCAAAACTTCAACTTGCACTTCAGAGAAACCAAAAGCCCGTTCTTTCTTTCCCCTTCAGAGAGAGGAAGACAGGGAAGCAGGACTGCTAGCCCAGGCACCTCACAGCTGTGCTCCACAACACCCATCTCCCAGCTGAAGCCAATGAGCAGCTTCACACTAGCACTATGAGGTAATAAAGGGCACCTGTGTAGCCCACCTCCCTGTGCACATGCACAAATACCCAAAGAGACAACTAGCACACCTAGGTAGCAAGGTCAATAGTCTAGTGAGGCTGATAGTGCTGGCTATCAAGGTGAGGAGGGGGGGAAAAACACCCATCATGAAAGATAAGTGTTTTGAGTAGGTGACTGATCCAAGGTTACACATAGCCATTACAGCATGAAGTAGGAGGAAACATTTGCATAGTAATATTTTAGTGAAATAAACTGGAACACAGAGTCTTCTCTCACAGCAGCCTGATGTATCCTGATGATGTATCCTGACGCACTGAGGCAGGAATTAAATGCTGTCTGCATGAGGGGAGATGTTAAGCGTGCTCGGCCCTCTTTCACTAGAAAAAAAGGTTTATATTAAAGCTTTCATTGAGAGGAAGAAACCATAAAACAGCACTTTGCTAAGTGTCCTGATGGTTACTATCTCCAGTAAATTTTGGAGCTAGAAACAACTCCCTAGAGAAAAGCCTTACTTGGAGCAAACCTGTAAGAAACAAATACCAGCCTAGAGCCAACTATGCCATTTACTTACCCCACTGCACCTGCTTTGAGTGGGCAGACCTGAGCAATTAGATTTGCTCAGGGTGGCTGCAGCCATAGGCCCATAGCTGTGCTCCTCACTGAAGTAACTAACAATTATTAGCAATAGAAGTTGTACATTCAGACTCAAATGTAGTTGATTCAGTATTCAATTTTATGACTATCTAGAATGCTCCCATCAAAGCAAACAATTTAAACTTGCATTTTAATCCATACAAATCCACAACATCCATGAGCTTGAGGATAAATTTCAAAGGAAATTAATGTATCTACACATAGGTGCCTATGCGAGCATACAGGGATCATTTTTTGTTGTTTTTCTTATTAACCCATTAACAAAGTCCATCTACTCCTCATCTTTACATTCATACCTAAGTGTAAATTAAGTACACCACTTAACAGAAACAATTATGTTCGAAAGATTTTTACTGTGGATAAATCAACATGAAACTCAATAAAGATAAAACTGTTACTGCTCTGGCCTGCCTAGTCTCAGAAATCATAACACATTAAAATATACTTAAAAAGATTTTTTCCATACTTCATATCCGTGTACTACACAGATTACAGTATATGAGAACTTCAATGTTATTACACCATTCAATACATTAAGAAAACAGGATCAATTCATTTTTAAGTTATAAGAGATATTCTGTTAACTTAAAGTGTTAAGGTTGTGATATGACAATATTATACATAAAGTTAGTCATCCATAAAAGTTAATACCTAGAAATGTCTTCAAAGACTCGATGAGCTGTCTCTCGATTTTAGAATAAATTAAGATAAAGGTATCAGACTATTGAAACTTTAAAAATATATATATTAATAAACACAGTTGAATGGGTAAGCCCACTTTCAGTGTCTCAAATCAAGGCTGCAGTGCAGAGCCACGCAGAATGTTTGCATTTTTAAGATCTAGTATTAGTATTGTTGTTTTCATTGTCTGCAAACATCATTAATACTGAATTTTTAAAATTAATTCTGGGGGATTGTTTTCACCTTAAAATATTCTTACATCCAGAAATATTTTTATATCTGTGTGATACTCTTCTTCTTACACAAGATAAAGCATTCAGCTTAACTATGTTGAGCCACCTGACGGCCATCTTTTCAGATTTCAAGAATAAAAAGCATTCCTATACTCACATTCCGACCTTAATTTGCTATGCAAGATTAGTATGTCTTCTGTGTGTGGACTCATGTTTCTATTCACCACCTTTAAATGAAAGATAACTATACCTAAACAATGCATTAATTGAAAAGTCATTTAAGTTTTGTAATGTTTTTGTGCCATTACCACCTTGCAGGCAAAGCTGTATTCATTATAAAGGGGACTAGAAACATTACTTTGAAATTGCTGACGGAAATGCAACACAGTTCATGCTACTTCTTAAATAATAATTTCCACTTTCATCCTAGTTTTCAAAGACCGCAGATACTGCAAACACATTTCAAATATGTTGTGGTTTGGTGATTTTTCTTTTGTGGTCAGTATTCCACATCAGAACATCATGTGAACCAGTGGGAGTTAAAGAGTTAATGTTCTGGTTCCGTTTACTGCCCCTTATGGGCATTTGGAGTATCCTGATGGGAGGAGAGGTGCGGCTTCCCTGAGGAGGATTTGGCGCGAAGAGGAAGTGGGGTGGAGCTCCAGACCGGACTGAGGGGCTGGCTTCCCCCGCTGCCTGGATCAGTCTTCTCAGCTCGCCCCGGAGAACTGCGCGTCGTTCCTTGCGCTGTTGTTTGATCTCGCGTCTCTCTCATTTTGTTTGATTTAGTTAAATTTAGTAAATTACAGTTCCCTCTCAGATCGATGCTCGTGCATTCCTTTTGTTAAAACCATCTACTAGCTCCCTGCCCTTCCCCCTCTCCCGGAGCGCGTGGCCCGGGGCCGGCCGGGGATCGCGCGGCAAACCGTTCGTACCCCTTCCTTTTTTTTTGCCCTCGCTCTTCCGTTTTTTTTTCCCGGGGCCTGTGCCCCCCTGTCACGGACTTGTATCCAGGTATAACCCGTGACAATTGTGGAGAATGCGGGCAGCTATGAATCTTTATTTCATCTTAAGATTATTGTACAGAGGACTAAGGATCTTTATGCTCCTTAGAGCATGTTGGTTCCTTTTTGAGCTCCTCATGTTCTGTGTCGAAGTTGTAACTACCTATAGCCAATTAAGAGCACTAATGAGGATACCTGCCTGGTTCCTAGACATCTCGGGTAATTTAACACATCATATGATGATTGGACTGGTTTCCGGGTGCTCTTCACAGCTTCTTATGCATGTTCAGGATGCCGGCTTACATATGGTGCTATCAGTCTCCCTGAATGTACTCTCTGGGATAGGATTTTACATTATATGGAGGAAGCTGCACCCAAAACCAGAGAATGTGGAGTGGCAGGGAATATGGAGAGGTTTAGGGAAAAGATTGGAAGCGTGGGGACCTCCGGTGTCATGGAATTTTACTCTTGAACATCTGTGGGACCCTGAGGAACTAAACTAGTATTTAGGTAAGGGATGGTGCAGCTCAGGAAGATCTGAGCAGGAACGGCTTATTTGGGGTTTGGCTTGCGCTTACAGAGCTCTATATAATACTATTCTGGAGAGAGTTTCCAAACCGAGATCCGAGCCAGAAGGTAAAACGTCCACGTTGATCTTGATGAATCACAGGAGGCACCAGTATCAATGTCAGTTGCCCCTGTGGAAGGCCGGAAATGGAAACAGGTGTCTTCACGTCTAGAACGGGAAGAAGAAGAAGCAGAAGAAGATCCGAATGAGGGGCCCTCCTCAAAACCACCACCACCGAGAAAGGCAACCAAGAAAAGTGAGAGACATGGAGAGGAGAGTGATGGAGAGGGAGTCACTGTCATCACTACTCGTCGATCCCTGAAAATGACTGAAATGCAAGGCATAAGAAAGGAGTTTATGCGGCACCCAGGTGAAACTGTTGTCGCCTGGTTGCTTCGGTGTTGGGACAGCGGGGTCAGTAGCGTGTCCCTAGATAGTAGTGAAGCTCGCCAACTAGGAAACATTGCCCTAGACACAGCTATTGACAGAGGGATTAGTAGATGTCTGGATGGAGTCACCACCCTCTGGGAATGATTGTTATTAGCTGTGAAGGAAAAATATCCCTTCAGAGCCGAGCTGCAGCCTGGGATGAAAGTCTGGAATACTGTTGAGTAAGGCATCCAGTACTTGAGAGAAACAGCCATAGTAGAAATGCTGTATGATCCTGCGTTTGTTTCGAATGACCCAAAACAGGACCATGATCCTGAGAAAACACTGACTACACCCAAAATATGGCGAAAGCTCACAAGAACGGCACCGGAAAGGTGTGCAGCTTCACTGGTAACAACGATCAGTAGATGGGAAGACCTAGACAAAAGACCTGCATTCTGTGAACTGATTGTTACGCTTCAAAACCTGGACCAAAAATTACCACCATCCCATGCTTCCATATCAGCCATCTGCCAAATGGCAGAAAGACTAGATAAAATGGAAAAGAGCCAGGACAGTATGCGGGAGGAATTGTCCCTAGTGACTAATCGTGATGAACCTGTGGCAGTATCAGAAACACTCGATGAAGACCAGGACGGTCAAAAGAATGTGCTGAAGGAGCTCGTCAAAATGATTCAAGTTTCAGCTATCAAAGGTAAACGCCCTCCCCAATACTAATGAATTAATTCTCTCAGCAGTGCTATGATGTAGTAAACAGAGAATTAAGTAAAGTAGTGAGAGATTGTCTTATTTGCCTCAGATCAGAAAGGCCAGTTTTGGCACGGGCAGCTGAACCTACTTGCCAGTTCAAATTATCAGACCATACCACTCACCACAGGACAAAGAGGAGGCAGAAGCACAAGAGTGAAACAGCACAAAACTGGCGTGACGACTTTAAGATGATGAACTTGTAAAGTGTCTGTCAAGCTCCGTAAAGCTGGGAGCTGCTCACAAGAAATTTTGCCATTGAGATTGCTGGGGTAAGGAATTTTGTTTCTATTATATTACTTCATATTTTTGCACTGATAATTAGTAAGATCCGGTAATTAATGTTTATTTGTGCGCATATAAAACAAGTTACCTGGATTAAAGATGACCAAACATTTCATACGCTAAAAGTGCACAACATGGATTTCAGAAAGGAAAAAAGCACAACAGAGAAAGTCATTAACCAGGAGCAAAAATCATTAGTATCTAACACAGTTATTATATTTTTGGATGATTTTTTTTTCTTACTCTAATTTACTTGAGTTGCAACAGAATTCCAGAAAATTATGCATTGGAAATTCATACTAACAGCTTGGCTATAGCTATAATTCAATCTTAAGTTTTTATTAATTTCTAATCAGTGCACATATTTGCAGAATTAAAGCATACATACAAACACAGAGCAATTAATTTGCTCTTCAGAGATGCATTAAAATTTTACCCTTTTTTCACGAGCTGAATGATTTTGGCACAGTAGTTTTCAGTCAGGATGATTTCATTCTAAGTAACAAGGGTTACTTTTACAGCTGACCCTCATTCGTCATACATATTACAGGTAGTGTCTCAAATAGTACAACTAAATATTACTAACAGGATTGGTTACAAAATCCATAGAACAATTAGTCTTTATAGATTTTAAAGCCATTAAACGTTCCTCCATTGAAAATAGACGGTACCATTTATTAACTGAATAGCTCTTTCATTCGTACTTACTATGTTTGCTCAGTAAATTAATGCTTTCAGAGCAATTTAAAATGTAAATCTATAGGAAAACACCAAGTCCTGCTGAAAACGCACTAACATATTAAATGGATGTTTTGTTCTCTGAGGAATCAGATTTAGAAATTACTGTTTTGAGAAAGTTCAGGAAACTCTTTTTTGTCACTTCTGACAGAGTAAGCAAACATAGCCTCGCTTTTCAGAAATGAATTCCCAGCATTTGGTGCTCACGTGGACCTCTTGATACGAATGAGGGAATCAGGTGAGCACTGAAATGGCTAATGCTGTATTTCAGTGCTACAATACAAATCCTTAACGCTCAACTTCTCTACCATGAAAGAATGCAGAAAGCCCATTCATACTGAAAGATAAGACTTTCAAACAACTTATGTTCCTCTTTCTAAAATCATGAAATATTTAATGAAAAAATTAGACAGAATACAGGATTTGCTTCATGCTATTATTTGACCTAATAATCTCTAAATACTGATGTGTAATACGCAAAAGTATTTGTGGAAACAGAAATACAGCTCAGAAATAAAAGTTTATGAATATAAGCATCTTGGTATAGAATCCTAACAATAGCTGAAAAGAATAAACTGAAGTAGTGAGAAGCTAAGCATGAACATAACGATAGTTATAAGGTACTAAATGTATGGGCTCAGCAGTCATGATTGGCAGGATCTCCCTTTCCAAAAGTTGCCTTCTCTATTTTCATGGATCTTGATGTGTGAACAGGTAGACAGAAGAAAAATGGCAAGCCAGGACTTTAAGACTGAGATTTACCTCTTTACTCCTTCTCTTTGTTTCTGTTGTTGTCTTCTCTTACCCCAATTCCATTCAGCCAGTTTGTTTTCTTTGAGCCCCTGCTCTTCCTCAAATGCATCTTTTCTCCCTCTCTATCCAGGTCTGTCTCATTATCTAGCCCAGAAATCTCTCCTAAAATGAAAGAATGGTGTTTGGCTCACACGTGACACGTTCTCTGCTGTAGATCTGACAGTTTTAAATAAACTACAGAAGGAATCCTGACAGAATTAACTGGGGCTTACCTCTGGTGTGTAGTGGGAAGGATGAGCTGAAATAACTGCAAACAGACGAAGCCCTGGTGATAGGAGTCTCTAGCACATAATTTCTTCCATTCATAGACTAAATCTAGAACAACTTGGGATTAATGATTTTTCTTCTGCTTCTATCGCATTTTACTCTCCCTCAGTCAAAGACAGCTTTTGAAGTTCAGGGCTCGACACTACAGTAAATGCGGCTTTAAAAGCTCACAGAGCTGGATCAGTATCAATACAGACATAGTAGGCAAAGTGCTGATCCAGCACAGGCTCAGCCTGCTCATTCAAATTCATTCTGAAATGGTCATGGAGTAATTGTATACCAACCTTTGCTGAACAGGATGTCACAATAACATTTTTCTACAAAGAGACATCACAGATTGAATCTCACTATTAACTGAGGCAACAGCACAACCCCTTCACTTTATAATTTGGCAAATGAATTATTTCATGTCCTGGCCTAAGCTCCTCAACTTTGCACAGTAGTATACTGTAAAATTGCATGGAGTAGCCTGTTCCCAGGTAGAATGGTAACACAAATGCTTCTTGGGTGAGAAAGCAGCAGCCCAGGTCTTGTGGGCCCACGTGTGCAAAGAAGCTGAGACTGTACAGGAACACGTGGTTGCTGGAGAGGGATGAAGCGCTACTCGTCCTTGTTACTGGTAGTTCTCTTAATAGGTCAATACCCATTACCAGCATCTTCTCATTTCTCAGCCCTGCAGGAGCTGAGCTGTTGCTGATCATGAGCATGCCCTAACTTCTCCCTCCAGAGGTAGGCTGGAGATGGCATGCTTCTAAAACAAGCCAACCTGTTCTTGCACTTTGTGCAAGTTTAAGAAATATTGACAAGAAATGTTTATCTACAAAGATCTGAGAGAACAATAAATTTGCTTTCCCACAGAAAGAAAGGGGAGATAGGAAACAGTGATAATTTCCACAATATATCTGTAGGCTCTGATATCCAAGAAGTGTCAATTTTGTTGTCTCCTTTTATAAACGCTGAGACTGAGTCTGGGTAACATAATTTAGTTTTATCTAACATGTCTTTTCCATCAACTGTCTCCAAACAAATATCACAAATAATATGTAAGCAGTTTTACCTAGAATGAATAGCGTAAAAGCATTACAACGTAAAAGTGGCAGTCAGCAAATACAGCTAGAAAACAATATGATTCAGTTAGAATTAATATCCTAAACTGATGCACAACGAAAACAAATCTTCCATCGAACCTACGTTATGCAGCATGCTCTTTCCACTGCAATAAGGCAGCAGAGCAAGCTGGGATCTTGCACAGAAGAGAACATAAGCCTGCTACTGGTTCCTTTCCTGTTCATATTTTGGCACAAGGAATAAAAAAATATTGACTTAGCGCTCTGTCCACATATTTTAATTCTTATATGGTCAGATGCACTTAAAATTTCCAACCCCTGCTTCCCTGAACTCCCACTTCTCTCCTGACTAAGAGAAAGACAAAAGATGGTCTCTCAAGCAGCTTAGATTACAGCTGGTTTACAGCTGGGGAAGGGCTGGCATGAGCTCAGAACAAGTGAACTGAAAGGGGCTATAAATATTCAGGCCCAACCACTGGGTAGTCCCATGGCAAAATTAGGGATCCCTAGTCCCTCTTCTCTAGTTCAGCTATGGAAGACAAAAAGCAAACAAAAAAAACCCTCCAAAGATCTGTTTTGCATTTTGCATCAACAAAGAGGTGGCTTTGTTGCTTTTGCCTCTTCATCAGTTTATATGTAGAGATCAGTGAAAAAGGAAAAATCTACAGTATCATTCCCTTGTGGAGTTGGAATTATGATTCAGACTTTAATAAACTCAAACTGATTTCAGAAATCCCTATAGTTTGCAGTCTACACCTTTCTTTAGCTCCTGTCGTATTTTGCAGATGACCCTAAACATATGTCAAGAATAAGAAAAATATTTTTTATATATTTTACACTGTTTTATTTTTTCTTCACTTTTCATTGATTGCAATGCTCTTCACTATGAATGCTACAGAAAAGACAATATATTTAATAATATGTAGAGAATTTTCCAAGATCAGGTCTAACATCACACACTCCAGTGAAAAATTCAAAGAAATGAAGAAATTACTCTTAACAAGCTGGCAACATACTTGACTTTAAACTTCTTTTAAAATTTCTTGAATGGAACATTTTGAAAATTTCATCTAGTGCATGAATTATTTTAGTAATTGGTGGGTGAGTCTGCTTGTATCACAGTAACTGCTTGCTGACTTCTGGCCTACCAAAGCAAACGCTCCAGAAACAGAGTGCCAAAAGTGAACGCACCATTTAGAAGCAGCTGACCGCTACCAAAAAAGCCTTTCCAAGCAACAGAACCATCTGTATTCTGCCACGAAAGTCATCAGATAGCTCAGAGACATGGGAAATTCCTCATGGGTTCTCCTATATCTAAGTTAGGGTGCTACCTATGGGAATGTGGCACAGCCATTTGTGTGCCTTCTGGCAGACTGAGGAGAGAACATCACAAGATGAGGAGATCCCAGGACTGTTACTAAGAAATCAGAGAGCAGTTCTTGTTAGGAGAAGATAACAAAGAGATTAAAACTACTTTGACCTATTCTACAGGACCACATATAACACCAATCATTTACCCAGCATCCTGCTCTATGTTATTCATTAGGAAAGTACCTTCACAGTATGATTTACTTTCGCATTTAGTATACCGAATGTGATTCAGAGCCATATTCTACATAGCATTATACATAAAAATAAAGAGTGAGTGTCGATCAGGAATTGTTACCTGGCCCAGAAACATGACAACACATTTCCCTCCAGCTCAAGCTTAAGGGAATGAAGCAGAACGTCATTTCATGCTTAGTTTGTCTAATTAGTATGCAAGGAGATTGAAGATCTGTAAAGTTTCCTGTTTTTTTCTACAACTTAATGTCGTTTGTTTTGTCTGTTTTACAACTTCAAAATGTAGCAGGTGAGACCAAAAGGCTATTGATCCCAACAGCTTGCTGCTTCAGAAGCAGTAGAAAGCTGACAACAGAAGAACGTAATAGAAAAAGATATAGTTGTAACAGTGATATACGATATAGTTTTTTTAATGCAAATACTGTGGAGAAAAAAAGATTGCTCATGAAGAAGGTTAGAGCCTTAACAAAACTTCTGTCATAGGATTTGTGTAGTACAGTTTTCAAGCTTCGAAATGCAAGTGTCTGCATCTAAATCTGTTGTCCCTGTTGTCCTTCTAGTCAGTTCAAGAAGCTGGCACTAACAAAGCGTGATCTGTTTTGGGCATCTGAAGAAAAAAAACCAAGTAACTGAAGTTTCTAACATTTCTTTTTTAACCATATCTGATTAAGTTTTGTAAAAGAAGGAAACGAAGTACAAAACTTAGAAACTTAAGAAAGAATAATAATAGCTATTACAGAATTACAGACTCAGATTGTGAGTTTAAGATCTGGACTTCAACTTGCCAAGTTCCTCCTCATCAGCACTTCAGATTTATTCTGGGGGAACAGTGCATATGGTTTTACTAAAATCCAGACCAAAACAACTAGACAAAAGAACACAGATTAATGTGTTTAACCTCTCATACGCATAAAAAAAATGACATAACCCGACTGCCACAGGCAGGGCTGCCAACTGCTAGATCAAGTACTAGATCGGATTGCCCAGGGCCCCATCCAACCCGGCTTCCGTTCTGCCTTAAGTAAACGAGTAATAAACTGAGTTCTACTGAGCAATGCTTTGTAAAATATAAAAACCCTCTCTGTCTAGAGTTATAATTGCCTCACAGAAAGAGAGAATATATTTTTACTCTGAAATTTTAGTATTTTTGTAACGTAAAGTCAGTTGATAAATAAATACATGTATATACATGAACATTCTAGAATAGTCAACAGAAGAAAATAGACCATACTAAAACAAGATGCCATGTTCAATGGACGTTACCAGTCTTTGAACACTTAACTTCGGTCAAGGAACAGGCTTACAAATATTCTTTTTCACTTCTATGGGAATAAAATAATAGGGCTCAAAAACCTTACCATGTTTCCCAAAACAGCAGTAAATACAAAACAAAGACAAACATGGGTTCGAGGCTTAAGTTTCAGAACTATTAAAACAGCAAATTGTTAGGAATGTTATATACTTAAATATTAGAAATATTTCAGATTTTTGACATGCTAATATCTACCAACTTAATGCTGAGGCTTTCTTGCAAAGACTGCAGATGCACCAAGGGTTAGGAGAGGGAAAGGCAACTCATTAGGTTCACATGGGCCCACTTCTCCAGCCTGTCCAGGTCTCTCTGGGTGGTTTCCTTCCTTCAAATTCATCAACTGCACCGCTCAGCTTGGTGTCACCTGCAAAGTTGCTGAGGATGCACTCGATGCCACTGTCTGCGTCACTGATGAAGATGTTGAAGAGCACCGGTCCCAAGACCGACCTCTGAGGGGACACCACTTGTGACCAGCCTCACTCTGACACAGAACCATTGATCACAACCCTTTGGCTGAGACCAGCCAGCCAATTCTTAATTTACCAAACAGTCCATCCTTCAAATCCACACCTCTCCAGTTCAGAGATAAGGATGCAGTGAGGGACCATGTCAAAGGCTTTGCAGAAGTCCAAACAGATGACATGCGTCGCCCTTCCCCTGTCCACCGATGCCATTACTCCACCATAGAAGGCCACCAGATTGGTCAGGCATGATCTGCCCTTAATGAAGCCACGCGGGCTATCTTGAAACAGCCCTTAAGCTCATAGTGTTCCTCTCCAATGAAAACCCCAATTCACATATCTATCTCATTCTCCTCTTCCCTGGCGCCCATCTTCTCCTGATGCTCTGCCCACTAGCCAAGCAGCTGCTTCCACGTGGGCAGTGGGGCGCATGTCACAGTGAGTGCATTGTGACACAACCACCCAGCAGAGTATAAGAAGCACTGCTCCCTGGGCAGAGAGCAGTTGGTGCTGAGCAACAGCACTGCGAGGAGGTGGGAGAGATTGGGAGAGGAGACTGAAGGCAGAGAGTGCCCCCGGCGCCCTCCCAGCCCACAGTGTGGTCAAGGACTGTTTGGAATCCATCTGCGGCTGCGAGCACTGAGCGGTAGGCAGAAGTCCTGAGGCTTGCCTGGTGCCAGGCCTCGCCTCCCCTTCTTGCTGTGCCTGAGCATGGCTGTGGTGAGTGAGAGAGCAGGCCTGTGCCTGCCGGAGGGGAGGATGAGGCCACACCTCATGCCTGTGGGCTGGCAGCTGTACCCATGCCAGCACTCATGGCAGTGGCCATGGCTGCACATGGGACGCCCGGTGTGCTGAAGCGCAGCCGGCTAGGAGCACATGTGAGCTCCCGTGCGCAACGGCGTGCAGGGGCAAGGTACTGTCCACAGGAGTGTCTGTGCCTTGCCATGCCCACGGCCATGCTCACACCGCTCTGCCCTCTGATGTGCGTGCAGGTGAAGCGATGGCAGAGAAGTACACCTGGGAATCACTCGTGGAAGACAACGCTCAGTCAGCCGTGCTGCTAGAGGAGCTGATCGAGGTGTGTGAGCCACCTGCAGAAATCCCGCAGGGCAGAGCTGCTGGGCCACGGAGCCAGGGCTCCACAGGGCTCGCTGCCCTGCTCTGGCCTTGCCGTGCCCTGGAGAATGCTCTTTCCCACCTTGCATCCATGTAACTGGTCCCAATTGCCTTGCAGTGTAAGAAGAGGTCTGCAAAGCTGACAGACACTGTCAGAGAAAAGGCTAAAATCCGCAAGGTACGGAGGGAGGGAGGGAGAGAATGGAGAGCAGCGTGTTTATGGGGGAAGCCCCCTGCAAGCAGGCATGGGGCAGGCTCTTGACTGGACCCTTTCCTTCTCCAGGCACTGAGGGAGGAGGTGGAGGTGGAGAGGAAGAACCTCCAAAATGCACAACTGAACATGAAAAGGCGCACTGCCCCGTAAGTGAAACCCCAGCACAGTCCAGACCTGAGGCAGACGGGAGCTGGGATCCCAGCAGCCCCAGGCATCTGTGCCACTGGCCACAGCTCGGGAAGGCCAGGCTTGTTCAGGGCTGGCACCAAGAGGTGCCTGTCCCAGCTCCAGCAGAGGCCGGGCAGCTGCCTCGGGTCCCTGTGGCCACCTTGGGGGGGGAAGAGGTCCTGGTGCCGACCAAGGCCTCTTCTCACATGCCAAACTCCCGGTGTCTGTAACAGGATGAAGGTGACATGCAGGGAAGAGCACAGCAGTTCCCTGATGCATGAGACAGTGGCTGTGCGACTGGTAAGACAGAAAGCCCCACTGCGGCCCTGGGGAGGGAAGGGTCACCTCAGGGCCACAGCAGGGGATGTGGGCCTACTTCTGTTTGTGAGGACAAAGGGGGGGTTCTGAGTGCCCAAACCTTCACACACCCCAATGCGTGTCCCTGCTTTGCCTTGTCCTCTAGGATGAGCAGACGGCAGCACAGAGACGTCCTTTCACTACCTGGCTGCGGTGAGTTGCCCTGGGGTCCAGAGACAATCAGGCAGATTTGGACTTCTTGGGGATGAAAAGCATCAGTATTTCTTGGTGTCCTAAGTGGGGGGAGCAGGTGGGGTGGGGATTTGGGCAGCCCTGCTGAGAGGTACAGCAGATTCGGTTGCTCCCTGTATGGAGCATGTCCGTGGGCCGTTTGCTGGGGCTGGTTGGAAAGTGCTGAGACAAATGTGCCCCCGGATCTGACTGAACCTTATTCTGTTGCTCAGGAGGTTTCTGCTGTTCTTGGGCCTGCTGCAGCTTGTTTTCTTCATCCTGGTCCTGCTGCAGAGGGACATCCTCCACTGCGTCCTGCCTGCAGAGCTGGCGACTGCCCTTGGCAGCCGTCCACCAAAACCTGTTCTTTTCTGACCCCAGGACACACTGCAGCCCTTCATCATGGCACCACTGGGTCTGCATAGGCATTATGTGTGTCCGCCCTGTTGCCTATAACATCAATAAAATCCATCCCCATTCCAAAATGTCTCATTTGTGCATGACAGGCTTTAGACTCCGTCAACAAACATCTGTTGAACCATGGGAAGGAGATAGATAGTGGGATTCTGGAGCTTAGAAACAGGAATCAAGAGAATCAGCAAGGCTGGGAAAGACGTCCAAGAGGTCCCACCATCCACCTGTCACAATATTTCTCACTAATCCATGCCCCTAGGTACAAAATCTAAATGTTTATTGAACACCCCCAGAGTTGGTGACTCCACCACCTTCTTGGGCAGCCCATTCCAGCACCTGACCACTCTCTTAGAGAAGAAGTATTTCCTAACATCCAACCTGAATCTCCCCTGGCCCGACATGAGGCCTTCTTGTCCTACTGCTAGCTACGTGGGAGAAACACTCATTCTGACTGTATTGGTGTGACTCAGACAAACCAATCCTCTACGGGATGTGGGGCTCTACAGAGGAATGCTCTGAGACACTCCTGATGGTCTGAGAAGAGAGATGTCAGTCCCATCTTCCTATGTCCAGCACCAGAAAAAGGGAGATGGTGAAACAAAATAATGAAGTGTTCCATGGTTGTCTGAAGCTGGCGTTCCCATCCCAATGGTACGCCTCCTTCAGGCAAGGCTGGGGTTGCTGTCCCACCTTGCTGAATTGCCAGATCACATAGGTTCTCCGTGGCACAGGTTGTCTTTGATACTTGCAGTTTCTCAGGATTCAGCCAGAGATTATAGCAGTGGTCAAAAATTATTTGAGGAAGGCTTACTTGCAATTCGTGCTGCAGGACTGAGCACCTACCCAGACAAGTAGAACGGCTTCAGATCCAAAACCAGTACCCCGAATTGGCTCATGCTGTTTATTGACATTATTCTCATGACAGTTTTTTAGACATGAATTTCTGCCTCCCCCAGACTGGCTTGCTGACTTGCAGTAAGGAATGTGGTGAAAGCTCATTAATCCCTGTAAGCCCAAATGACATCTTCCCACTTCTCCATGCAAGCAAATACGAAAATGCAAACCTGTCCAAAAGACCAAATGGTTCAAGCGACCATGAAGAGGAAAAGATGTTTGCAAAGGCCAAGTTATTTTACCACTTGAAGTCTTAAAGTTACTTCACAAGGCTGATGACCAGTGAGTTGGAGGCTCACTCCCTTCTCCAAAGGCATAGGGAAGAAATTTGGAAAGCAGAGCTATCCGTGAGTGAAATGACTCCTCCAAACCAAGTGTAAATTGCTGAGGGAAAACTCTGTTAGTTACTACTGTCCCTGAGCTTCAAAAAGAAGCTTTTGAAATACACAGCAAAAGGAGCTATTTGCCCCCGAGGAATAACATAAAACATCAGTTTTGGTCTTCTTCTCCTCCTCAGTATCCTGTCTTGCACAGGACACGATGGTATCATTCCCCAGTTTTCCCATACCAAGCTGGAGTTATTCGGTCACAGGCCAGATCTTCTGCCAGTAAACACACCTGATCACTCTCTTCCAGAGGCAAACAGCTCCAAAGGAATGCTTTCAAATGTAAAATTGTCCACACAGTGATGCCGACTGCCACATGGCAACATCCACCTCTCATCTCCTAGATAAGTCAGAGTCTTATCGCAAGAAATGCCCCAGAAAGTAAGCTTTAAGCCAAAAACAAAGAAGGGTTCAGACACTCCATCACAACTGCCAAATGAGCTCTAGGAGAACTCTCGGTTGGCGTTTCCGTGCTTTCACCTACTGCGACTATATCCAAGTTTCTACTCCAAAAATAAAACCTTTACACTCCTGGAATAAATAAGTTGTTTTCTTTTGTAAGCTTTTTTATCAATCATAGATTCTTTTTTAATGCAGCTCAGGATATAGTTGGCCTTCCGGGCTGCAAGCACATACTGCCGGCTCTTGTCTAGCTTCTTGTCCACCAGGACCCCCAAGTCCTTCTCCACACGAAAGCCCTGGGAAAAGTTTCCCTACTCAGTAATCAGTTAAGGCTGATTACTCAGTCATGGACAACTAGCACCTCATGGGCTCTTCCTATCAGCTTGAGAAGGCATAGCTCAGAGACAACAAGAACAAACAAACCACCTAAGAGCAAAAAAAAACCAACAACCCAAAGAATTAGCACTTCTGACAGTGTCAGCAAATTTCAGGTCACGCGAGAGCAGCTGACATGGCGGAGGCATTGCCAGAGCAACGGCGGGAGATTTAAACGGGCGCAAACCCGGAAGTAGCCCTTTTTCGCCGAGGTTCGCTGCTTTGGAGCTGTCTCAGCCAGAGCCGTAGCGGCTGATCACCAGGTGCACGGGGGTTTCGATCGGTTCCCTCATTCAGGAGGGATTTCCGAGGCAACGGAGCAGCCCGGCAGCTCTCGCGAGAGCGGCTGACGTGACGGAGGCGTTGCCAGAGCAACGGCTCTGCACCCACGCCGACCGCCTAGAAAAAGCCTTAGGGAGGGCTGCCCACCAGGACGAAGGAGGAGTATTATTACCGTGAAGTACTTGAGTGATAGTGTGGGGGCACCCGTTTACAACCTGGTAAAGGGGTGAGGACCCCCGTATTCTGGGAGAACAGTGCATATGGTTTGACTAAAATCCATACCAAAACAACTGGACCAAAACAACTGGGAGAACAGTGCATATGGTTTGACTAAAATCCAGACCAAAACAACTGGACAGATTAATGTGTTTAACTTCTCATACGCATAAAAAAATTGACATTACCCCACTGGAGAATCTGATGGTTAAAGCTAAAAAATAGAGTACTGTGAGGTGACCCACAGTGCTACAGCATTTGAATAATTTCCTTCCTCTTCAAGAAGGCACATAAACATATGTTTAACTTTAATCATAGATCATCTTGCTGCTTTCATCTGGACCTAATCATTAACCATAAACACATGCTTAAATGCTTCACTGAAAAAGGATGAGATTACTCACACACTTACAGTTAATTGTATGCTTAGATGTTATAGTGGCCTCTTGGCAGGCTACGCTGTGTGCTGTGGCTGTTCGAAGCAGAAATATGCTGTAATGCCCTACAACAAAGCCTACTATTATGGCCTCCTTCCCTACTCTTAATAAGTTGTGTGGAATAGGTCGTGTAACACCATTTCCGCATGGAGCTCTCCAGTGAGAATTGGCCAAAAAAAGTCCTGTAAAAAAAGTACCTTTAGTAAGTTGGTCGTATTCCAACGCAGTTACTAACACTGAAAATTACTTCTTTCCCACTAAAAATAATAACTATTAAATTTAATCAGTAAGTCTAATTGTTAGACTGCAAGACTACACTAGTCCAATCAGGTATTACTGGGAGGTATTACTCAGGAGACTGAGGAACCATGCTTCTAACACATACAAAGATTATCTGTATGTCATTCCTTCTTCCTTATCACTTCACATACTGTATTTTTGGCCCTCATGACTATGTGGTCTGAAAGTTCCTTAGAGTATCAGAAGACAGACATTCTGAGCTCATAGCAGAAGGCTGAAATCCATTTCCAGAGAGGTAATTCCAGTTGAAAACATCCATCCAATATCAAGTCCCTCCAATGCAAATAAAAACTGTTATAAAAGGACTAAAATTTCTAAATTTCCCATGATTTCATATTCCATCACGTCAAATTGTTTAACCCAGTAAAAGGCTGGTAACCAGCACAGGGACAGTCTAACAAGCGTATAAGCACTTGAAGAAGAAAACAGGATCTGTAAAACTAATAGCGATCAGCATTGTAACGCGGCTGTTTGGTTTGTAACCGCTTACAGTGCATTGCATGTAGCAAATAAGCCACTTGTCATAGCTGTTCATGCACTTACTGAAGTATTCCTCGTAACTGGATTGCTGTACTGTAATGCAGTGCTGTGCAGACCGTCATGGTTTTTTTACAGCTGGGCAAGTAAATAGGCTTTGATAAATGCCACTACTTGTTATGAAAACAAACATCACTTGTCTCAGGAAACACAACTCTGGACTGCGTGCTTCACTGAAAAAGACTTCCATACACCGTCTGAGACTTTTGTCACAGTTGTTAAAAAACCCACTAATTGTTTCATAATGCTTCTCAATTAAAGCACTCTCCATTTCATAGTACCAAAGCACCGAACAAAAAAAGAATGTTAAGTATGCACCTTAAAAGCAATGGATTTCGAGTACCTATTTTACATTTATTAAACCAAAAGTTTTTTAGCATCTAGATTAGGATGAATAGTTTTGATCCTGTAGTTAATCTCATTTCTAAAGCTAATTACAGTTCTTACATATCAAAGTAACTTCAAATACAACACTGCTTAAAACTAAGAAGAAATCCAGAACTAGTTCTAGTATGGTCATTTGGTTGTTTCTCAACATTAAAGGAATATACAAAATCTGATAGCTAATTGTTATCGCTGCAGTTCTCTACTCACCATTATCAGCCTGGATCACAGAGGAAAAAAGATGGCACTTGCTAGATATTTAAGCATATGAGGAGCTGAGGAACAAAATAAATCAACTCCATCCCCTCATCCCCAAATTTTAATGCAATATTTGAGAACCTAAAGCTAAGAAAGGCATTCCACCTCTAAGCTCAGCAGTATATTGGCTACAGGTAAGCTTCTCTTTAAAATATCATTGTGATACGAATGAAACCATTCAGACACTATTTTCTTAAAGTTAGGTTGCTTCTGTACATCAGCTTCTTTGGCAGTCCCAACCGGGATAGACACAAACAGAACCTGCGGCATCTTTTTGGGTCTTTCACATCTAAGACTTCTAAGAAACATTAACATCATGCGGAGGGAAGCCTGAATTGCCTGTAGGTATCCTACTCATTTGTCACTGCAGTTGTTAGTAAGTAAGACCTCTGGAGATGATGAAACACGTTAGACTGCAAAAATAAAGAAAGGGCACAACTGAGGAAAATGGGAGCATCGTCTCTTGGAATGGTTGTAGGGCACAAGAAGGAAGGAGTACAATTTCAACAGAGACACAGACTCCTGCCAGGAGGTAACTGCTCAGAGGAGTCTGATGAGTGAAGAAGAATACAGGATAGTAACTAGTTTGTCTGAAACATGAGCTGAGTGCAGCAGCCCAGGGAACACCTGCATGTGGCATGGAAAGCCAAGCCATGAGACAGGCATGGCTGGAAGGCAGCTGAAGCAGACAGGCTTCAGGGCTGGTATTCAGCAGAAGCATCTGAAAGATGTATTCCACTTTATTCTCTTTATAAAGACACAAACAATCTATTTCAAACTAGTTATTTGCCCACACCATTTCCACTAGGGGGAGAAAAAACAGGAACGTGGACACAGACTATAAATGAAACTGATGTAATTTACTCCTGGACATTTTACCCTGCTAAAAAAATGAAATTCAAAACCACAGTTATTTTTTTCAAATTGCTCTTTGTGCACATGCAGCTGAGGCGGCATCCCAAGCTGTACTTTTCAAATTATCAAAGCAAAGGTGCAAAAGAATCTCTATCCATAAATCATTCTTGTATTTTTTTCATGAAATTCTTGCTCCACAGACATGTGCAGATGCCTTCATTTCCCTAGAAATCCTTAAAGTGACTATGCTTAAGTAGCATTACTGTTTGCAAAACTACAGGCATTTTGATTATTAATAACAAAAGAAATAGATTAATTTACTGAAATAATCTGAAGTGGTTCACTTCCATTTAAAAATAGAATACTCCAGATCTGTCTAAAAGGTCTTAAAAGACACTGAAAAATTAAGTACGAGATCATAAGGCCTTGTTTATTCAAGTAGAAACCCAGGAAACTGCCCTCCTCTCGGTCGAAAGCTGAGTACAGCTGCCCCTCTGCTGCCAAGGCTTTATTTTCTGCCCATACTTATTTTTTTAGTTTGTCATGGCATAAATTGAATCTTCTATGTTACTTTGTGCAGTGCGTGACACTGGAAGCAGAGCCAAAAATGAATGCATTTTTCACTTACAATGTCTTTTAGCTCAGGTGACTGGGAACAAAATTATGCATTCCCCATCACTTTGCTGTACTAAGCATTCATCTGTTATGCTGGTGTCAGCAGTCCTGCACTTTTACTGCTTTCCAATTTCTTTTGTATGTAAATCTCCAGAAAAATGAATGAGGAGCTATCAGACTGATAAGTCTCCACCAGACATGAATTGTGTTTATCCCGATGAGGCATGTTTTATCAAGACTTTGAAGGAGGCAGGCCCCTTACAAGTTCTGCTTAAAAACTCAGATGGCTATGGAAAAGATGCAACTTCAGAAGCACTCTCCTGTGCCAGATGCTGCAGAGGGTATCAGACAAACCTAACCCTATGCAATGCAACCCCCTGAGTGAAGAGATAGTTTCTTCAAAACATTCACTGTCCTGTTCCCGTCGCTTGGTTAAAAGCCCTATCCTTGTTCATCAGGACAGCCCTTATAATATGAACCATGGCTTTCACACAGACGTTTCCTCCCCTGCTTTCAAGAGGATAATGTACCAGACTGCCTTCATGAGTTTTTGAAACTGTTGATCCACTACTTTTTGGCTCACCTCTTCATAGCCTAATTCTAAGCACGCACAGGTGAAACACTATCAGTGTGGAACTGAGCTGGAAAATTCTGCAGCATTCCATAAATGGCTTTGGCAAGCTGCAGAGATCATTCATGCTCCACTGCTACTGATTAATCAGAGATTATTTTAATACCTCCTTATTTAAATAGTAGCAGTGTTCACGTTGAAATCAATCGCATGCAAACAGAATATTTTTCCTCTGTCCGAAACATTATGGCACCCCTCACAGCCCAGGTGCTCCTCTGCAGGGTGCTCCTGACTGCACCCAGTCCAGAAGTGTTTACAAGCAAATATACAGAGCGTGCATGGGAATTGCTAACCCACCGCTGGAATGCGAAGTTCTCTCAGGTGAAACAAAGCAATTACTCAGCAGTGCCCAACTCACTCTATTTATCACAGCTAATTATTTGAGGTATTAACCGATGTTTCAACAAGGTGATTCATAGTTCTTTCAGAGGTGTAATTAAAACCTTGGCTCTGAACTGAGTTAGAATATCAGGGCCATACCCTGCCCTTGTACCTACGCTTTCTGGAGAAGCAAGTGGGCATGTATAAAAGCGTACAACACACTGAATCTGTGTTTAATATATTTTCTGGAGGCTAGATTGATGGTGTGTTGAATCCATTTGCAGTTTGCTTCTCCCAAAGAAAATTAGACACTATTAGAAAAATAACAGAGAAAATTCAGCTTATTTATCTCAACTCTAAGAGAGTTCATTCCTCAGAAGGCACCCAGAGCAGAGATGGCTGCCAGGACATAAAAGAAGGCACTGGCTGAGCTCCAGCCTCACGAGCTGAGACCAGCTGGAGCCCAGCTGAGGCTGCCCAGACCCTCCATACCTGTGCACAGAAGCAACTGCGCCTCAAAGGAAACTGCCGCCTCTTGAGCACATCAAGAGGAATTCAGTAACACCACATGCTTCCTGCTGTGCACTAGGTTTGTCCCATTGGTACAGGGTGACCAACAACCAAGCACCAGCCTGCGAATCCATAGCTAATCTGAACAGAAAGCAAGAAATGGGAGTAGTGCTTAGTCTTTCCCAACTGGACTGGGGTACTATGCACGTTCACTCTTTAATTCAGTACTACTGATGTCCCCACAATGTAATTTTATTTCTGATTTGTTATATTTCAGTTTGAACCAAGCCTCTGATAATCAAGAACAAGTTGCTAATTCTCTGTATCATGCAGTTGTTGTCACCTGACAATTTTACATTGATACTTTATTGATTACTGTGTAAGCCATATTCTCCGACTTTTAAATTACACATGTAGTAGAGATGGCTCAGTCTTATCTCTCTGACTTCGACTGAGTACAACAAAGGTATAAAGATTTTTTCTTTAAGGATGATAGCACAAAGGAACAGGCTGACAATGTGGCTTAGATCTGCTTAAAACCACTGAGTAAAATCATAACAAGTACATCTTATCTTCTGGCTTAAAGAGAGAGTGGAAGAACAACCACATTACTGGAAGGCTGCAGTTTGCAGAATGACACAGCATCTTATTTAAATGATTTTGTTCTTTTTGAAAGACATACTCATGTTTCTGCTGTCATCAACCCAAAGCTTCAAAAAGGCAAGCTTACATATTAAAACAAGTTCATGTCTTAAAAACGAATGAAACAAAACTCAGAGAAGGTATCAACAAAGCACCGACTTCTCTGTTGTGAAAGCACAGTGGGAGCCATTACGAGTAACAGCACTGAAGTCATTCAACCACAGTGACAGAGAATCTGGCCTTATGCAATCCAGTATTTGTCCAGAGAAAAACACCCCATCCTGAAAGGTGTCCTGTATCTCTTCTGATATCTTCATGTTTCCTGGACACTGAAGTTCAAACCAACCTCGGCACCACAACAGCCAGTTTCCCAGGATGAGTATCAGTGAAGCATTCACAATGTGAAAACCCAGCTGCCTTCAGCCTCATGTTGGACACCACTGCATGCAGAATTACTGGACAAGTCTGCCCTATATGGGCTATAAGTGCTATTCCTAATGCATTTTTCTTGATTTCCTTTTCATTCGTCCTTCTAACACAAACAAGCCCAGCATCCTCTGGACAAACAAAGCCCTTCCAGTCCGGTTCAAAGTTCCAGTCCCGTCAAACTTCCTCTGTATTACAGTACAAATCTCTTCCTTTGCCATTATGAAGAGATTAAGCACGCAGAGGAGAGCACGCTTAGTGCAGGTCGCACAGTAACATCTGGCTCCTGTTCTAATCACCGTGATGTAATCCAGTGTATAATACATATTGGGAAGGAACAAGGAAGACCTTGCACATGCAGTGGGGCTAGGTCCCTTGCTTGTTCCCAGCTCCCTCTGAGAGTCCCTCTCTGTCATTTGTGCTTAGTACCAGTCAGGGAAATTCAGGGCCAAATCAATAAGAAACATGTCCTGCCTCTACAGCTTATGCAGAAATAACCACATAAATACAAAAAATAATAATAATAATAATAAAAAAATCAATTCTTCTTTCTGTAGCTGCATAGGATTAGCATCAAGGAAGACTAGACACATTTGACTTTTAAATTAAGTTTAAAAGAGGCACAAAGAACTCCCTACTGGTCTGATATAAGATTAGCATGTTTCTGCTCAGAAGTCTTTGTCAGTACTAGGAAATACCTAGTTCTAAAGATCCTTTTCTTGAAAATCTCTTTACCTTTGTTATTTTGACATATTTTTGTTACCATAACCATATAAAACATGAAGTTCTTTCCATGCTAGTATGGTAAATTGAAAGCAACAACTATGACTAGCCCTCCACTTTTCCACCACTCAACTCGGACTTATTTCTCTGCCAAACAGAAGTTAAAGCAGCACTAACAGAAGACAAGTCACGTGGCACGCCCCAATGAAAGCACTGCATGCTATATGCAAGCAAAGCCCACAGCCCCTCTCAGAGGAGCTTCCCACCGTGCACACCGCTGCATTCCCAGCAAACCAATGGACGTGCATGTCAGTTACGAAGTCCCTTCTGTCACAAAGCCTACTGTCTGTAGTTCTTGACTTCTAGATGGCATCTGCATAGCATTCCTTAACAGGAGAGAGAAAGCTGCAGGTTTTACAGTGGAAAAGGGAGAACAATGAACCTACTACTGTTAATAGATCCTTATTTAATAAAAGGGACATGCTAGCTGAATTACAAATTCATGCTCCTCTGGCAAGGAAGCACTAAAGAAAATCTCTGGCATGGCAGGGAGAAAAAAAACAATAACAAAAGAAACCATTTCTTGAGTTAGAATGTCACCCTTTCAGTGAGTTCCTTGTTTTTTCCTCAAATCTGTTCTTCACAGAGAAACAACTACACAGCATAGAGTTAAGTCTTAAGGACATCTTACAGCATAATGAAAGAAAAATAAAACCATTGCAGTGAGGTTTAAGTGTCAGGAAAGTGAAGCATTTCATCCTGCAGATGCCAGGCTGAGCGTGAAACCAGCAGCACAACCTGCCAGGGCTGCCTGAGCAGCCCTTCCCTGCCTGCATGCAGAGCACCAACTGGCTCCGTTGTCACCAGAATAGGCAGGTTGCCCTTGCCTTCCTCCTAATGAACTGCATCTTCACAGAACTGACTGCTGTGCAACATCACACTTCAGTAAGCAGCAACGTCTATTTGGTTTCTTTCTGCCCAGAAAAAAACAACTTGCAATGTCCTTCACTCTTCTTGCTACATTCCTTCCTCAGTTTGAAGTTTTCAATTATGGGAATTTCAGAACCACAGACGTACACTCACACCCCTACTTTCTGCAAGTAGACCATTTTAATGAACACTTACACAGGTGGTGACTTCCTATTTTCTTTTACACTTTTGCTAATCACATATGCTTTCTATCAGAAGGTAGTAATTACCACTGTTTTCTAGATGAACACCAGCAAGCACTAACACTCCAAAAATTCCAAAGAACTCATTGTCTGAAGTTACCACCAAACCCCACAATTTCTGGCAATGTTCATTGGTGGTATTTTAAATTACCTCAAAGATACTTGTACATATAACACTGGATCATAGATAACAGAATATATAAGGATGTCACTGGAAAGTCCATTATAACTATATTATCAAGTGATGGGATGTATCATTTGATCCAATGTACTTCACTGATTACATAACGGGAGATACATCATCCAAATGCCAAACACTGTTTTCAATTCATATTCATCTTTTGTGTTTACCACAAATTTTGCATGTGATTAAAGTTAACAAAAAAAAAAACCAAAACAAACACAACCAACAAAACTACCACAGCAAAACACAATACTGGTGTTCAAAATCCCCCAAAGCATTTGCAGAATATCACAAGTTTCAGCATACTTGACTTCAATGGGAATTATTTTGATTTAGACATAATGCAGCTCCCGGAACAACCTGGTCACATGGTTGCTGAGCAAGGAGAAGAGGAAAAACGGACCAAGAAACAGATAATCTGTTCTTTCTTTTAACTGAACGCAGCAATAACACAAATTTGACTGCAGCAACTGGCGACTGCAATAAACAGAGGAAATTAAACTAAGAGATAATGTGATGGACATTGGTTGGAGAAGATACAAACCAGCACAGCCCAGAAGCTTCTAAAGTCAGGGAGCTGGTGGAGTCCAGAAAAGCAAGAGAGAAAAAAAGGAAGAAGTCAAGACAATGAACAAAACAAGGAGCCCAAAAACAAAACCTAAGATATCATTACATCTCAGTTGTTGACTTGCTCATTTGTAGTAGACATCTGAATTAATGTATCTTTTATGCAGACAATTAAGTCAAACATAAGATGGCTGGGTGGAATAGAGAATCTATGTATTTGCTTTTTGAAGCTCCAATAGCTCTGCACTCTCCATAGCGATTTTCTTCTGCACTTTTTAAAAACCAAGTAATGACTGGACCAAAAGCCTTTTGACGCCTCTTGGCTGAAGTGACAATGGTTCTCAGCTGATGGGCAGCACGTCAACCCCCAGCCATCCTGGTGTAACACACTGACCTTACAAACTCAACATCTTTTTCTCACAGCACGCAATGTGCTTTAAAACACAAAACACTGCTTGGTAAACTGCAGGATTTTTATCTAGGTTCAGGACAGTTATCCTGAGACTGATCAGCATTGAATATGATAAGACGTTTCCAGGGAAGTCAGTATTGCTTGGCTGAAATAAACCCAAAGAACTAACAAACACTTGGAACATTTGCAATAGAAATGCCCCAGAAATACCAGAAAAACAGACGTTCTCATCATCCTCCTCCACATAAAGGAAAATAACAGAAATTATAGACTTGCAACACTTAAAACAGGTCTGCAAGAATTGCATTTATAGCAATGGAAGCTAAAATAGAGCTGTACATCATTTCTTCTACGTTTCTAAATGAAGTCTTTAATGATCACAACTTTTCTTCGGCTTTCTCCTTACTTGCTGACAGCATCTTTCACTTTGAAAGAGAGCTTAGTTTAACTACCAGTACACAACTACTTCCAGCAATTTCAAAAAATAATTCTGAAGACTATAGGGTGCTCACGAAGCACAACATTCACAAAACACCTTTCTTCCAAGTCCCCTCAATTTATAAATGGAATCAACGAGAGTCTGATTAATTCCTATTATTTAGTGCAACGGCATTTGTTTATCAAAGAAACAACTCTTATTCCAAGCTTCTTATCTCATAATTCTCAGAAAGTGCTTGTAGCTTTAATATTTAATGTCAGGAGGAAAGAGACAGAGTTATAAAATAACCACTGCTTCCTTACTCATTCCATGAGTGTATGAAATGAAGATGCAGGGACGTACATGGTAAATTATGAACAGAACAACTGGCTTTACATTCCCTGAATTAGAACAGTTCTTCTTGTAAAAACAATTTAGTTTTCACCTCTGGCAATTGCGCTTCAAAACTGGTTGAGATCAAAGATAAAATTAAGTATATCAGTGATATCTAGTCTTTGTCTCCCACCGATATCAGCTCATTATACAACATGGGAAAATATAAAGCCTTCTAATATTCTGGCAGCAGTTAAATTGTGACATTTCCTATGTCAAAACTGAAAGTCAACAGACACCCACCATATCTAACAACTTGTACTGAAATAGACCTTGATTAACAATGGTAAAAAAGCTAAGAACAATTTTGCTGCTGAGCAGATAACATTTTCAAGGGATGGCTTGTTAATTGTGAGAATGGCATCCAGAAATACATTCACACTGCAGTTTTTGCTTCGACTATAATGCTCCAGTCAGAACAGCACTAACCTCAGGAAGCTGTTGAGTCTACTCAATACTTGCACAGTTACAACACGCATGACTTGAGATTCCTGTACGGACAATGCCATGACTGTTTCACTTCCAGACACAAATTTTTCAGGAATATGATTACATACACATTGCACTTAATTAAAAAATGAATAATCTTACTTAAAATATTTGTCTTTTTAAATTAGCAAAAAGGATAGAACTTAGCTAATGTTTCAAAAATGTATATTGACAGACCTTCAGCAGAAGCTGACAGGGAAGAGTTACAGACAGTAGAGGACGTAAGACACTGGAGTTCAACTTTTAGAATAAAGAACACAGAAATAGAGTTAATCAAGAATAAAATGCAAAGAACGTATGAATTCCAGGTGAAATTTTCTCCAGTACAATACTCCTAGGCATATCAGGTCATGCCTGTGGAACTAAACTCCAATAACTCCTAAATGGTGGATGATGGTGCATGGCAATAAAAGGAAAGACAATACTTGTAAATGAAAATAGGGTATATCCAACTGTATATAAGCAAAACCAGTCACTTTGAGGCTACTGAAGAATTGGAACGTAATGCCAGAAAGGCTGTGCAACCTTCACCTTCTGAGATTGTTGAGACATGACCAGACAAAGTCCACTCAATTCAGTAGAATTCTGGCTAATTCAAGAGTATGGACTACATGGCCTCATACTTCATAGAATGACTTGGGTTGGAAGGGACCTTAAGGATCACCAAGTTCCAACCCCACTGCCATAGGCAGGGCTGCCAACTGCTAGATCAAGTACTAGATCGGATTGCCCAGGGCCCCATCCAACCCGGCTTCCGTTCTGCCTTAAGTAAACGAGTAATAAACTGAGTTCTACTGAGCAATGCTTTGTAAAATATAAAAACCCTCTCTGTCTAGAGTTATAATTGCCTCACAGAAAGAGAGAATATATTTTTACTCTGAAATTTTAGTATTTTTGTAACGTAAAGTCAGTTGATAAATAAATACATGTATATACATGAACATTCTAGAATAGTCAACAGAAGAAAATAGACCATACTAAAACAAGATGCCATGTTCAATGGACGTTACCAGTCTTTGAACACTTAACTTCGGTCAAGGAACAGGCTTACAAATATTCTTTTTCACTTCTATGGGAATAAAATAATAGGGCTCAAAAACCTTACCATGTTTCCCAAAACAGCAGTAAATACAAAACAAAGACAAACATGGGTTCGAGGCTTAAGTTTCAGAACTATTAAAACAGCAAATTGTTAGGAATGTTATATACTTAAATATTAGAAATATTTCAGATTTTTGACATGCTA
>JACDJE010000558.1:208614-292535 GCA_016647715.1 Pavo muticus | reverse complement strand
TAAGTGAACTGGGTCTGTTTAGCCTTGAGAAAAGAAGACTGAGAGGGGACCTGATCCAGGTCTATAAATATCTAAGGTGTGAGGGGCAAAGTGGCGAGGCCAGACTCTTTTCAGCCGTGTGTGGAGACAGGACAAGGGGAAACGGCCAGAAACTGGAGCATAGGAAGTTCTGCACCAATGTGCGCAAGAACTTCTTTACGGTGAGGGTGACGGAGCACTGGAACAGGCTGCCCATGTGGGTTGTGGAGTCTCCTTCTCTGGAGATATTCAAGACCCACCTGGACGCTCACCTGTGCGACCTGGTGTACGGAACCTGCTTTAGCAGGGGGGTTGGACTTGATGATCTCTGGAAGTCCCTTCCAACCCCTATGATTCTGTGAGATTCTGTGATTTGAAAGACAGAAGCTGAGGCTGACTTAAAATCGTACTGTCGCCCACCACGACAGTCTCAAGTCAAGCATTCAGAGCATGCTTACACTGATCTAGAAAGGAAATCTAATTTTCCATTTGAGCCTGCATGTCAATACTGCCTTCCTGCGGTAAGCTTACTTATTACTTGCCACGTGGCAGATAAAATTCACAAATCCAAGTCAAGAAATCTCAACTGACTGACTATAGACAGACCTTAAAGTAAATTCCTGCTATCCTACACAGTCTTCTGTATTACTCCTATTAAAATATTCATTAATTTTACCTAATATTTTTAAATTTGCTCTAAATGCGTTAATATTCTGGCAGTAATATAGCTTCAGTTTCATGTCTATTCAATCAATGTTTTATTAAACAACTTTCAGTTCTCTGTAGTGACATTGTCAGTGCTGTGACAGAAACAAAGCTTAAAAAAATCCTCAAGGATACAAAAAATTGAAGACGTTTGTTTAATTAATCTACTTGCTCTGCCTGAAGTTAGAATACAGGTACTCTTTCTCAAGGAACTGTTCTCCTCAACATCTGGATTTCAAGTCCAATGTTAACATTCATGACAAACTCTAATTGTTCCTGCTTCACCTTTAAATAATACACATGCTTTATTATTGTGTTTTGTCTATCGAGTCTCTCTCATGGAAGCATATAAAGAGTATAAACCACCACGAACTATACAAGCAGCCAGTGTTTCTCTTGTCTTTGTTTCTCTGATGATTCTCTCTTCAAGTCCTTCATATTACAACGTGCATTTGAGCTGTTGTTTTTTTTTNTGGGTTCGAGGCTTAAGTTTCAGAACTATTAAAACAGCAAATTGTTAGGAATGTTATATACTTAAATATTAGAAATATTTCAGATTTTTGACATGCTATTATCTACCAACTTAATGCTGAGGCTTTCTTGCAAAGACTGCAGATGCACCAAGGGTTAGGAGAGGGAAAGGCAACTTCATTCAGCACAGCCATTGATGCATTTGTGGTCAACACAGAAAATACGTTAAGCTCCTGCAATTCTCAATGAACTGAAGTCACACAAATGCTTATTAGGAAATAATATCATTGTTTTCCTCCATCATTTTCTGCAAATCATTACTGAATTTGTTATTATTAGCATGCCAGGTAACAGCATCTGTAGAAGGGGGAGCTTTAGGAAGGACAGCGTGGTGGCAAAAAGTGCACGTTCTTTTCAGCCTTAAGTCGCTTCGTCACATCACTGAAAACTTTTCCAGACACTGTGACACTGAGGCCTGATGCATATGATGATGTAGCTGACTTAAATCATAGTTTAAGTGAGCAATATAAGGCCTAATCATTTCTATATTAAGTCTACCAAAAGTCAGGTCATTCAGCCTTTGCACAGACACAAATACCAAGTCAAATCATTCTTCACAGAAACTTTACGTCATGGTAAAACAATTGACTGTACATGGAATGGGTCAGTTAAGCAAAATGACTTCGAGAATAACAATATTTATTCAGATTGATAGGAGTAGGCTTGAAAGGTATGTGGTCCAATTACTGCCCACTCAATTTTTGCAGCTATAATTCTTACCCACATTTTACTTGGCACCCCCACAGCACTTGCAAAATCCCAAGTTCTGTGTTTTCACAGGTAACAAACATTTTACCAGATGGTCACTTCAGATGTATTTGCCCCACCAATACAGAAACTTTGCAACTACTAGCATGCTTTTATCACACTGATTTATGCATTTACTAATCTAAAAACTGTTCCAGCTCATAAGATCTAATATTGTATAATTAATACTGCATCAGTATTCCCGTTTTCAAAGAGAGTATTCTAACACATTTTGGTTGAGAACTTTTCCCACTCTACAGTTAAGGATTTTTAAGTTTGGCTACGCTAAAGAAAACAAAAATTATCTTCAGGCTTCATTTTGCTCCAGAGATTTGAAAAGAGATGATCTTTGAGGTCCTTTTCCATCCAGGACATTCTCTGATTCTATGATTTGGAATACACTAGGAACTCCAAGGAAATTCTAAACTGGCCAACGGTGCCATAAGAGGCTATACTTCGAAACAGGAGTTTGCCAGCTCTAAGGACTTCCGCCTGCTCCTGTTCTACACCGCTATTTCCATGCTGCACAACTCAAGAGTAGGAGAGGTGTTGTAGTGACCAGGCGAAATCCCTTAGCCAAAGCAGGAAAACCCCGGGAGAGAGAGGAAATTAATTTTTAGGGGAATACTTCAGCCTGTTCAAACAGAACCTGATCCAAGCAAGGCTGAACTCATCCACACATTAAGTTTGTCTGGCATGACTCATACTGAGACAAGCTGACAATCATAAGGTTAATCACAAAATCTGCCAGTGTCACATTGAAGGATTTTCCACATTCAGACTAGAAGGCTGGACACTCAGGACATCATCTGGAATAACAATTCAAGCTGTTGTCAAAACCTTTACTTTCCAATCGGACTTGACCAGTGAAACAGAAAATGCCCTTATTTTTCTGCCACGCAGTCCCCATCCTTTTGAAGAATGCTACTTCTCGTACACATTGCAGACACTGAAGTGTTAGATTTTGTGATCAAACAGCAGAAAATCAAATATTGTTTAAAAGAAAATAGGATGCTTCATTCACTGCAACTAGTTTAGTGGAGGTAAGTTCTACTCTCTTATCAAATAAAGCATGATTTCACAGGATGGATATGAACCAGTATTTTGTCTCCACCAGAATATGATTTGTCTTTTACTTCTACCATGGGCTCCATCTTTAATAAAATCATAGAATCACAGAATGGCCTGGGTTGAAAAGGACCACAATGACCATCTAATTTCAACCCCCCTTCTATGTGCAGGGTCTCCAACCACCAGACCAGGCTGCCCAGAGCCACATCCAGCCTGGCCTTGAATGCCTCCAGGGATGGGGCATCCACAACCTCCTTGGGCAACCTGCTCCAGTGCATCACCACCCTCCGTGTGAAAAACTTCCTCCTAACATCTAACCTAAGCCTCCCCTGTCTCAGTTTAAAACCATTCCCCCTTCTCCTGTCACTATACACCCTTGTTAAACAGCCATTCCCCTTCCTGTTTATATACTCCCTTCAAGTACTGGAAGGCCACAATGAGGTTTCCCCGGAGCCTTCTCTCATCCAAGCTAAACAAGGCCAGTTCCCTCAACCTTTCCTCACAGGAGAGGTGCTCCAGCCCTCTGATCATCTTAGTGGCCCTCCTCTGGACCCGTTCCAAGAGCTCTGTGTCTTTCTAGTGCTGGGGGCCACAGGCCTGGACTCAGTATTCCAGATGGGGCTTCACAAGAGCTGAGTAGAGGGGGACAATCATCTCCCTCTCCCTGCTGGCCACTCCTCATTTAATGCAGCCCAGAACACAGTTGGCCTTCCGGGCTGCAAGAGCACACTGCTGGCTCATGTCCAGCTTCTCATCTACCAGGATCCCCAAGTCCTTCTCTGCAGGGCTGCTCTCAAGAAGTTCCTCGCCCGGTCTGTATAAACACCTGGAATTGCCCCAACCCAAGTGCAGCACCCTGCACTTGGCCTTGTTGAACCTCATTAGGTTCACATGGGCCCACTTCTCCAGCCTGTGCAGGTCTCTCTGGGTGGTTTCCTTCCCTCCAATTTATCAACTGCACCGCTCAGCTTGGTGTCACCTGCAAAGTTGCTGAGGATGCACTCGATGCCACTGTCTGCGTCACTGATGAAGATGTTGAAGAGCACCGGTCCCAAGACCGACCTCTGAGGGGACACCACTTGTGACCAGCCTCACTCTGACACAGAACCATTGATCACAACCCTTTGGCTGAGACCAGCCAGCCAATTCTTAATTTACCAAACAGTCCATCCTTCAAATCCACACCTCTCCAGTTCAGAGAGAAGGACGCAGTGAGGGACCATGTCAAAGGCTTTGCAGAAGTCCAAACAGATGACATGCGTCGCCCTTCCCCTGTCCACCGATGCCATTACTCCACCATAGAAGGCCACCAGATTGGTCAGGCATGATCTGCCCTTAATGAAGCCACGCGGGCTATCTTGAAACAGCCCTTAAGCTCATAGTGTTCCTCTCCAATGAAAACCCCAATTCACATATCTATCTCATTCTCCTCTTCCCTGGCGCCCATCTTCTCCTGATGCTCTGCCCACTAGCCAAGCAGCCGCTTCCACGTGGGCAGTGGGGCGCATGTCACAGTGAGTGCATTGTGACACAACCACCCAGCAGAGTATAAGAAGCACTGCTCCCTGGGCAGAGAGCAGTTGGTGCTGAGCAACAGCACTGCGAGGAGGTGGGAGAGATTGGGAGAGGAGACTGAAGGCAGAGAGTGCCCCCGGCGCCCTCCCAGCCCACAGTGTGGTCAAGGACTGTTTGGAATCCATCTGCGGCTGCGAGCACTGAGCGGTAGGCAGAAGTCCTGAGGCTTGCCTGGTGCCAGGCCTCGCCTCCCCTTCTTGCTGTGCCTGAGCATGGCTGTGGTGAGTGAGAGAGCAGGCCTGTGCCTGCCGGAGGGGAGGATGAGGCCACACCTCATGCCTGTGGGCTGGCAGCTGTACCCATGCCAGCACTCATGGCAGTGGCCATGGCTGCACATGGGACGCCCGGTGTGCTGAAGCGCAGCCGGCTAGGAGCACATGTGAGCTCCCGTGCGCAACGGCGTGCAGGGGCAAGGTACTGTCCACAGGAGTGTCTGTGCCTTGCCATGCCCACGGCCATGCTCACACCGCTCTGCCCTCTGATGTGCGTGCAGGTGAAGCGATGGCAGAGAAGTACACCTGGGAATCACTCGTGGAAGACAACGCTCAGTCAGCCGTGCTGCTAGAGGAGCTGATCGAGGTGTGTGAGCCACCTGCAGAAATCCCGCAGGGCAGAGCTGCTGGGCCACGGAGCCAGGGCTCCACAGGGCTCGCTGCCCTGCTCTGGCCTTGCCGTGCCCTGGAGAATGCACTTTCCCACCTTGCATCCATGTAACTGGTCCCAATTGCCTTGCAGTGTAAGAAGAGGTCTGCAAAGCTGACAGACACTGTCAGAGAAAAGGCAAAAATCCGCAAGGTACGGAGGGAGGGAGGGAGAGAATGGAGAGCAGCGTGTTTATGGGGGAAGCCCCCTGCAAGCAGGCATGGGGCAGGCTCTTGACTGGACCCTTTCCTTCTCCAGGCACTGAGGGAGGAGGTGGAGGTGGAGAGGAAGAACCTCCAAAACGCACAACGGAACATGAAAAGGCGCACTGCCCCGTAAGTGAAACCCCAGCACAGTCCAGACCTGAGGCAGACGGGAGCTGGGATCCCAGCAGCCCCAGGCATCTGTGCCACTGGCCACAGCTCGGGAAGGCCAGGCTTGTTCAGGGCTGGCACCAAGAGGTGCCTGTCCCAGCTCCAGCAGAGGCCGGGCAGCTGCCTCGGGTCCCTGTGGCCACCTTGGGGGGGGAAGAGGTCCTGGTGCCGACCAAGGCCTCTTCTCACATGCCAAACTCCCGGTGTCTGTAACAGGACGAAGGTGACATGCAGGGAAGAGCACAGCAGTTCCCTGATGCATGAGACAGTGGCTGTGCGACTGGTAAGACAGAAAGCCCCACTGCGGCCCTGGGGAGGGAAGGGTCACCTCAGGGCCACAGCAGGGGATGTGGGCCTACTTCTGTTTGTGAGGACAAAGGGGGGGTTCTGAGTGCCCAAACCTTCACACACCCCAATGCGTGTCCCTGCTTTGCCTTGTCCTCTAGGATGAGCAGACGGCAGCACAGAGACGTCCTTTCACTACCTGGCTGCGGTGAGTTGCCCTGGGGTCCAGAGACAATCAGGCAGATTTGGACTTCTTGGGGATGAAAAGCATCAGTATTTCTTGGTGTCCTAAGTGGGGGGAGCAGGTGGGGTGGGGATTTGGGCAGCCCTGCTGAGAGGTACAGCAGATTCGGTTGCTCCCTGTATGGAGCATGTCCGTGGGCCGTTTGCTGGGGCTGGTTGGAAAGTGCTGAGACAAATGTGCCCCCGGATCTGACTGAACCTTATTCTGTTGCTCAGGAGGTTTCTGCTGTTCTTGGGCCTGCTGCAGCTTGTTTTCTTCATCCTGGTCCTGCTGCAGAGGGACATCCTCCACTGCGTCCTGCCTGCAGAGCTGGCGACTGCCCTTGGCAGCCGTCCACCAAAACCTGTTCTTTTCTGACCCCAGGACACACTGCAGCCCTTCATCATGGCACCACTGGGTCTGCATAGGCATTAGGTGTGTCCGCCCTGTTGCCGATAACATCAATAAAATCCATCCCCATTCCAAAATGTCTCATTTGTGCATGACAGGCTTTAGACTCCGTCAACAAACATCTGTTGAACCATGGGAAGGAGATAGATAGTGGGATTCTGGAGCTTAGAAACAGGAATCAAGAGAATCAGCAAGGCTGGGAAAGACGTCCAAGAGGTCCCACCATCCACCTGTCACAATATTTCTCACTAATCCATGCCCCTAGGTACAAAATCTAAATGTTTATTGAACACCCCCAGAGTTGGTGACTCCACCACCTTCTTGGGCAGCCCATTCCAGCACCTGACCACTCTCTTAGAGAAGAAGTATTTCCTAACATCCAACCTGAATCTCCCCTGGCCCGACATGAGGCCTTCTTGTCCTACTGCTAGCTACGTGGGAGAAACACTCATTCTGACTGTATTGGTGTGACTCAGACAAACCAATCCTCTACGGGATGTGGGGCTCTACAGAGGAATGCTCTGAGACACTCCTGATGGTCTGAGAAGAGAGATGTCAGTCCCATCTTCCTATGTCCAGCACCAGAAAAAGGGAGATGGTGAAACAAAATAATGAAGTGTTCCATGGTTGTCTGAAGCTGGCGTTCCCATCCCAATGGTACGCCTCCTTCAGGCAAGGCTGGGGTTGCTGTCCCACCTTGCTGAATTGCCAGATCACATAGGTTCTCCGTGGCACAGGTTGTCTTTGATACTTGCAGTTTCTCAGGATTCAGCCAGAGATTATAGCAGTGGTCAAAAATTATTTGAGGAAGGCTTACTTGCAATTCGTGCTGCAGGACTGAGCACCTACCCAGACAAGTAGAACGGCTTCAGATCCAAAACCAGTACCCCGAATTGGCTCATGCTGTTTATTGACATTATTCTCATGACAGTTTTTTAGACATGAATTTCTGCCTCCCCCAGACTGGCTTGCTGACTTGCAGTAAGGAATGTGGTGAAAGCTCATTAATCCCTGTAAGCCCAAATGACATCTTCCCACTTCTCCATGCAAGCAAATACGAAAATGCAAACCTGTCCAAAAGACCAAATGGTTCAAGCGACCATGAAGAGGAAAAGAGGTTTGCAAAGGCCAAGTTATTTTACCACTTGAAGTCTTAAAGTTACTTCACAAGGCTGATGACCAGTGAGTTGGAGGCTCACTCCCTTCTCCAAAGGCATAGGGAAGAAATTTGGAAAGCAGAGCTATCTGTGAGTGAAATGACTCCTCCAAACCAAGTGTAAATTGCTGAGGGAAAACTCTGTTAGTTACTACTGTCCCTGAGCTTCAAAAAGAAGCTTTTGAAATACACAGCAAAAGGAGCTATTTGCCCCCGAGGAATAACATAAAACATCAGTTTTGGTCTTCTTCTCCTCCTCAGTATCCTGTCTTGCACAGGACACGATGGTATCATTCCCCAGTTTTCCCATACCAAGCTGGAGTTATTCGGTCACAGGCCAGATCTTCTGCCAGTAAACACACCTGATCACTCTCTTCCAGAGGCAAACAGCTCCAAAGGAATGCTTTCAAATGTAAAATTGTCCACACAGTGATGCCGACTGCCACATGGCAACATCCACCTCTCATCTCCTAGATAAGTCAGAGTCTTATCGCAAGAAATGCCCCAGAAAGTAAGCTTTAAGCCAAAAACAAAGAAGGGTTCAGACACTCCATCACAACTGCCAAATGAGCTCTAGGAGAACTCTCGGTTGGCGTTTCCGTGCTTTCACCTACTGCGACTATATCCAAGTTTCTACTCCAAAAATAAAACCTTTACACTCCTGGAATAAATAAGTTGTTTTCTTTTGTAAGCTTTTTTATCAATCATAGATTCTTTTTTAATGCAGCTCAGGATATAGTTGGCCTTCCGGGCTGCAAGCACATACTGCCGGCTCTTGTCTAGCTTCTTGTCCACCAGGACCCCCAAGTCCTTCTCCACACGAAAGCCCTGGGAAAAGTTTCCCTACTCAGTAATCAGTTAAGGCTGATTACTCAGTCATGGACAACTAGCACCTCATGGGCTCTTCCTATCAGCTTGAGAAGGCATAGCTCAGAGACAACAAGAACAAACAAACCACCTAAGAGCAAAAAAAAACCAACAACCCAAAGAATTAGCACTTCTGACAGTGTCAGCAAATTTCAGGTCACGCGAGAGCAGCTGACATGGCGGAGGCATTGCCAGAGCAACGGCGGGAGATTTAAACGGGCGCAAACCCGGAAGTAGCCCTTTTTCGCCGAGGTTCGCTGCTTTGGAGCTGTCTCAGCCAGAGCCGTAGCGGCTGATCGCCGGGTGCACGGGGGTTTCGATCGGTTCCCTCATTCAGGAGGGATTTCCGAGGCAACGGAGCAGCCCGGCAGCTCTCGCGAGAGCGGCTGACGTGACGGAGGCGTTGCCAGAGCAACGGCTCTGCACCCATGCCCACTGCCTAGAAAAAGCCTTAGGGAGGGCTGCCCACCAGGATAAAGAGGAGGGGTATTATCACCGTGAAGTGAGTGATAAGTGCAGGGGCACCCGTTTACAACATGGTAAAGGGGCGAGGGCAGAGCCAGCACTCCCAACAGCAGGGCGGGGCTGATCAGTCTCACCCCATTAAGGCTATTCTAATTTGCACTAGTGAGTCTGCTGGTTTACCATGGCTGCATCCCGGCGGAAGGCTACTGCCACTAAAAATGTGGAGACCCAGACAGAGGACCCCTGCACACGGAAAAGGAAGACTGCAGCCAAGAAGAATGTGCAGACCCAGACTGAGGTCCCAAAACAACATGCTCGTGTGCAGGTCACCGGCTGTGATGAGTGCCAGAGCCTGGCCTTTGCAGTGCCAGGTGATGGAGGCAGCACCTGTGTAAGGTGTGAACAGCTAATTGACTTACTCAGCCTTGTGGTCGACCTGAAGGAGGAGGTGGAGAGGCTGAGGACCATAAAGGAATGTGAGAGGGAGACTGATTGGTGGTGCCAGTCCCTATCGGCTCCGAGGTCTTGGCACACAGCTGAGGCTCCACATGGAGCATGTCAACCCCTGCCGCCTTGCAAACAGGTGGTGGAGGGGAACCGGGGAACCGGCAGGCAGACTGTGTTCCTGCTGCAGTGAGCTGCCTGTCCTCTCCTACCCATAGCAGTACTAGTGAAGAACTGGGGGGGGGTGGGGCGAGCAGAGCAGGGCAATTTGAGAGAGGAGGAGGAGTGGAAACAGATACCGGCTCGGCGAAGTGGGCATCCCCTATCCCGACCATCCTCGGCTCCCCAGGTGCTTCTGCGAAATAGGTTTGAGGCCCTGGAACTCGAGGGAGAGGTGAGTGAGGGTGTGGAGGGAGGTCCACCCGTGAGGTCGCCTCGGGTGAAGCAGTCGACCCCACGCCTCAAGACTGCCTCCTCCCGGAAGGACAGAAGGGTGGTTGTCGTAGGCAACTCCCTGCTGAGAGGAACGGAAGGCCTTATATGTCGGCCTGACCCTACCCGTAGGGAGGTGTGCTGCCTCCCTGGGGCACAGGTCAGGGACATTGATTCGCCCTTCAGATTATTACCCCTTATTGATAGTTCAGGCTGGCACTGATGAAGTTGCTGAGAAAAGCTTGAGGACTATCAAGAAAGACTTCAGGGGACTGGGGAGGGTAGTTGAAGGAGCAGGTGTGCAGGTGGTTTTTTCTTCTATACCTTCAGTGGCGGGGAAGGATACTGTGAGGATCCAAAAAACCCACCACATAAATAAATGGCTTAAAAGTTGGTGCAAACACAGGAATTTTGGTTTCTTTGACCACGGGACAATTTACTCGGCACCTGGCATGATGGTTGCAGATGGAAGTAGCCTGTCTCCAAGGGGTAAGAGGATCCTAGCCCAGGAACCGGCGGGACTCACTGAAAGGTCTTTAAACTAGGTACGAAGGGGGAGGGGGACAAAATGAGGGCCACTGAGGTTAAGCGGGTAGTTCGAGGCTCAAAATGGAGCTTGATGGGTGAAGAGGGTGGAATTCAAAGGGATGGAGAGGGGCAGGGGAATGCTGCTTCCCTAAAAGCATCTGTACACTAATGCACGCAACATGGGAAATAAACAGGAAGAGTTGGAGATCTGCGTGTGGTTGCAAGACCATAATCTCATCGCGATCACAGAGACGTGGTGGGGCAGCTCGCATGACTGGAATGTTATCATGGAGGGCTATGTGCTCTTTAGGAAAGATCGGCTGGTGAGGCGGGGTGGTGGAGTGGCTCTTTATGTGAGAGAGCTGCTAGAATGTATTGAACTCCACCTGGGGGATAGTGATGTAGCGGTGGAGAGCTTGTGGGTGAGAATCAAGGGGCAGGCTGGTATGGGTGACACCGTTGTGGGTGTGTACTACAGGCCCCCTGATCAGGAGAAGGAGGTTGATGAGGCCTTCCATAGGCAACTGGAAGTAGCGTAACAATCCCAGGCGCTGGTGCTTGAGGGGGACTTCAACAATCCAGATATTTGCTGGACAAACAACGTGGCCAGGCACGCGCGGTCCAGACAGTTCCTGCAATGTGTTGAAGACAACTTTCTGATGCAGATGGTGGAGGAACTGATGAGGGGAGGGGTGTTACTTGACCTTATTCTCACTAATAAGGAAGGGCTTGTTAAGGAAGTAAAGGTCAGGGGCAGCTTGGGTTGTAGTGACCACGAGATGGTGGTGTTCAAGATCTTGAGTGGAAGAAGCAAAGCAAAAAGTAGGATTGCTACCCTGGACTTTAGGAAAGCCAACTTTGATCTCTTCCGGGACCTCCTTGGAGCTATCCCGTGGGCTAGGGTGTTAGAAGGTAAGGGGGCCTGTGAGAGCTGGTCGGCATTTAAACAGCTCTTCTTCCAAGCTCAGGATCGGTGCGTCCCTGTGAGCAAGAAATCGGGAAAGGGTGGCAGGAGACCTGTGTGGATGAGTAAGGAGCTCATGCGCAAACTCAAAGGGAAGAAGGAGGTCCATGAAATGTGGAAAAAGGGTCTGACCACTTGGGAAGAATATAGAAATGTTGTCAGGGCCTGCAGGGATGCGACGAGGAAGGCTAAAGCCCGCCTGGAATTGAACCTGGCAAAGGAGATAAAGGATAATAAAAAAGGCTTTTTTAAGTATGTTAACAGTAAAAGGAAGACTAGGGAGAATGTGGGTCCCCTGCTAAGTGAGGGGGGTGTTCTGGTAACGGGGGATGCTGAGAAGGCGGAGATACTGAACGCCTTCTTTGCTTCTGTCTTCAGTGAAAAAGCTCTCCCTCAGGAATCCCAGACCCTGGAGGTTAGTGAGAGGGTCTGGGGAATGGAAGACTTCCCTTTAGTCAGGGAAGAGGCGGTCCGAGAGCGCCTAGGCAACACCAATGTTCATAAATCCATGGGACCCGATGGGGTGCATCCACGGGTGCTGAGGGAGCTGGCAGAGGTGATTGCTGAACCGCTCTCTATCATCTTTGAGAGGTCTTGGAGAATGGGGGAGGTGCCTGAAGACTGGAGGATAGCCAATGTCACTCCGGTCTTCCAAAAGGGCAAGAAGGAAGATCCAGGTAATTACAGGCCAGTCAGCCTCACCTCTGTCCCTGGAAAGGTGATGGAACAGCTTGTGCTGGATGCCATCTCCAGACAATTGGAAGAAAAGGAGGTTATCAGGAGTAGCCAGCACGGGTTCACCATGCTGAAGGGAGGTCGTGCTCGACCAACTTGGTAGCCTTCTATGATGTCGTCACTGGCTGGGTGGATGGGGGGAGAGCAGTGGATGTAGCCTACCTTGATTTCAGCAAGGCGTTTGATACTGTCTCCCACGACATCCTTATAACAAAGCTGAGGAAGTGTGGGATAGATGAGTGGACAGTGAGGTGGGTTGAGACCTGGCTGACTGGCAGAGCACAGCGGGTCGTCGTTGGCGGTGCAGAGTCTGGTTGGAGACCTGTAAGTAGCGGTGTTCCTCAGGGGTCGGTGCTGGGTCCGGTCTTGTTCAACATCTTCATCAATGACCTTGATGAGGGGATAGTGGCCACCCTCAGCAAGTTTGCTGATGATACGAAGTTGGGAGGATTGGCTGACACGCCTGAAGGCTGTGCTGCCATTCAGCGAGACCTGGACAGGCTGGAGAGCTGGGCGGTAAGAAACCAGATGAGGTTTAACAAAAGCAAGTGTAGAGTCTTGCACCTAGGGAGGAATAATTGCATGCAGCGGTACAGGTTGGGGGATGACCTGCTGGAGAGGAGCTCTGCAGAGAGGGACCTGGGTGTCCTGGTGGACGACAGGTTGGCCATGAGCCAGCAGTGTGCCCTTGTGGCCAAAAAGGCCAATGGCATTCTGGGCTGCATTAAAAAGAGCGTGGCCAGCAGGTCGAGGGAGGTGATCCTCCCCCTCTACTCTGCCCTGGTAAGGCCTCATCTGGAGTACTGTGTCCAGTTCTGGGCTCCCCAGTACAAAAAAGACAGGGATCTCTTGGAAAGAGTCCAGCGGAGGGCCACAAAGATGGTGAAGGGCCTGGAGCATCTCCCCTATGAAGAAAGGCTAAGTGAACTGGGTCTGTTTAGCCTTGAGAAAAGAAGACTGAGAGGGGACCTGATCCAGGTCTATAAATATCTAAGGTGTGAGGGGCAAAGTGGCGAGGCCAGACTCTTTTCAGCCGTGTGTGGAGACAGGACAAGGGGAAACGGCCAGAAACTGGAGCATAGGAAGTTCTGCACCAATGTGCGCAAGAACTTCTTTACGGTGAGGGTGACGGAGCACTGGAACAGGCTGCCCATGTGGGTTGTGGAGTCTCCTTCTCTGGAGATATTCAAGACCCACCTGGACGCTCACCTGTGCGACCTGGTGTACGGAACCTGCTTTAGCAGGGGGGTTGGACTTGATGATCTCTGGAAGTCCCTTCCAACCCCTATGATTCTGTGAGATTCTGTGATTTGAAAGACAGAAGCTGAGGCTGACTTAAAATCGTACTGTCGCCCACCACGACAGTCTCAAGTCAAGCATTCAGAGCATGCTTACACTGATCTAGAAAGGAAATCTAATTTTCCATTTGAGCCTGCATGTCAATACTGCCTTCCTGCGGTAAGCTTACTTATTACTTGCCACGTGGCAGATAAAATTCACAAATCCAAGTCAAGAAATCTCAACTGACTGACTATAGACAGACCTTAAAGTAAATTCCTGCTATCCTACACAGTCTTCTGTATTACTCCTATTAAAATATTCATTAATTTTACCTAATATTTTTAAATTTGCTCTAAATGCGTTAATATTCTGGCAGTAATATAGCTTCAGTTTCATGTCTATTCAATCAATGTTTTATTAAACAACTTTCAGTTCTCTGTAGTGACATTGTCAGTGCTGTGACAGAAACAAAGCTTAAAAAAATCCTCAAGGATACAAAAAATTGAAGACGTTTGTTTAATTAATCTACTTGCTCTGCCTGAAGTTAGAATACAGGTACTCTTTCTCAAGGAACTGTTCTCCTCAACATCTGGATTTCAAGTCCAATGATAACATTCATGACAAACTCTAATTGTTCCTGCTTCACCTTTAAATAATACACATGCTTTATTATTGTGTTTTGTCTATCGAGTCTCTCTCATGGAAGCATATAAAGAGTATAAACCACCACGAACTATACAAGCAGCCAGTGTTTCTCTTGTCTTTGTTTCTCTGATGATTCTCTCTTCAAGTCCTTCATATTACAACGTGCATTTGAGCTGTTGTTTTTTTTTTTTTTTAATTTTTATTTTTTTAAAAAAGATCAAGTAAATAGAAAACACTGGGAGACACACGAAGTACTGTGGATTTCACTTTGTTTTGAGGTCGTTTGTTTTTTTACTCGTGATTACTTAAAAGGATAATTTCAAATGAAAAAAGTAAACTCTAAAGAAGTCTGAAGTGGTGTAAAGAACAAGTATTCTAATTTCTCAAGAAGCAATTCCATGCATCTTTCAAAAGAAAGGATTTCCCTCGCTATTCTGTCTGTTTTCCCCACCATTTTTAGTAATTAGTATATCAGTACTTTTTACTACTGTAGTTATATTACCATACCAATATTATCTTGATGCTTATATTCTTCAGCTACGGTTCCCTAAATCATAGTCATTATAGTAAGCATTATTATTCATACTTCTGGTAGAATTTAAGAGGTTTCTGGTACAAATAAAAAATATTTTGGCAAGATTTACAAAAGCATACTTAATATCATCACTTACAATATAAGCATGTGCAACAAATACATAGGCTTCATCATTCACTGTAAGAGAAAACCCTGTCTTGCTCTATAATCATTATTTTCCTCTGAAACACACCATTCATCGCCTCACTGTGCTCACATCCGCCATTTTGTCTCCCTAAAAGTACAGCAAGAATTGTTGAATGTCAATGGGTGCCATTTTTTTCCTGCATGAAGTAATTCAGTGACACACCTGTGCTTCATCCACACTCCCATGTCAGATGCCATTCTGTCAGACTGCCCCTCTGCTGCCATCTGCCACACAGCAACAACACGTAACCGAATATTGACGGGAAGGTTCAGAATCTACCACCATACCACCAACATCCACTTCCAACGTTACGGACCAACATAATAAAACAGGAGGCATTACTAACAGAGCAGCCCTAATAGAAAGTCCTTCAGGTTTCTAAACACAGCTAGAAAGCTTACATTCATGCACACCATTATCACCATACTTAAAGCAGACAGACAAAATTGTCGTACCCATTTTTGTACTGTCATCTCACACCTGTAAACTGTGCACCCACATTTAGCAAATCCACTGTCACAGAGTTTAACGTGTTTTTTTTCCCCAATACACATTCAAATATTTTTCAAAGTAGTCCCTTAATTTGTTGGAGTTTTTATTTGTGCAGATATTTCCAATGCCACCATTCCTTTCTGATGATCAGGGCAACAGTCAAACATCACCATCCGTTTTATTCCAGTGACATAGCTGTGGTCATTATAAGGCAATCATTCTAGATTTCTCAACTCTTTCTTATCCTCACCACTTAATGAATGTTAAGTGCTGTATTCATCAAATACTGTCATGGAGAGTAGAGAATCTTCTAGAGAAAGGAAATATCAATATGACATTCGGATAACACTAAGCAGGAAGTTAAATCATTAGTTCTTAAGATCTAAAGGCCTTAGGAACATAAACAGCTTACTTATGTCTCATTCATTAGATTTTTCATACAATTAAAATTCCTCTCCAGCACTTGGTCTCCCTTATTGCCTGTAGAAAGTGGGCACGTTTTTCACATTTTGGTCAACAGGCAGCAATATATACAGCATCAAGAAAAAAAGCATTCTGCAGAACATGACAAATTAGTTCTAGAGTATTTTTAATCAAAAACATTTTTTTAGAAGCTAAAGCAAAAAAAAAAAAGCAGCCTCCATCTTACTTATGTTCAACAGAACAGTCAACAAGAAAAATTGAAATATCCCAGTAAGTCTTTTTAAGAATAGGAGACAGTTGATACAGTTGCCTTCAATCAGTTTCAGATCACCCAAGAAAGGCAGTAGTCACAGTTTGAAAATAAAGAAGGAATAGCTTACCCCTTTGATCAGGGCTTGGCAAGTAGAGATGCCTCCTCTCCGGCTGTGGGCCCTGAAATGAGGTTAGGTGAATAGGGAGCACCTGTGCTCCCAGGGTGGCCATGCCCCTTCCTGGCTCTCAATCACTGGTTCTGGCCCTGACCTAACCATTCCCATACACTATTCTGTAATGATCTGCTTTTAGCTCACTATTCCAGCTGCTCACAACTTGCTGATATATCAGCTTTCCAGGTGCAATTTCCATGAACTGGATATGAGACGGGAAGACTGAGAAGATAGGAGAAATCCGTTTCATGTTCTTTTTAAAAGGAGAAGGCAAACACCCCAGTCTAAGAAGTCACAAGATCTTAAAATGGAAGATGGTATAACATATGCACTACACAAAAAGATCATCTGAATGAAATTTCAGTCCAGTAACCTGATCGTGACTGACTCAAACTGTTTCAACGTATTACTTGCTGTGTTCCTGACACAGCAAACTATGTTAGCTCTTTGTTAACTAGAATAGTGTTTACAATTTCATACCTTGCACTTAAATACCAAATTCTAGGTGTTTTCTTCTCTTTTCTTTTGACACTTAGAGAATCCCAAATCACTGAGTATGTTCTTAGTTCAGCTGCTCTCCTGACATGGAAAACAAAATCACAGAAGCAGAAAATACACTCACCTCCCTTTGCCACCTCCCTAAAGTCATGTTATTTCCCAGCTGCAATTTTTCTTTGTGTAAGCAAACTGTAATTGTTTTCCATTTTGGTGGGAATAGAATTAGGCCCAAAGCTGTTCAATTATAAATGCTGCCCATGCCTCCCTTTTCTGCTAACCATTTGTGATGACCTACCAGTGTGCAAGCACTCCATTTGTGCCTGAAACATTCTCAAACTGTGTGAGCTCTGAATAGCAACGACTCAAGATTTGCAAGTAAAAGTTTGCAATTCTCATGATTTTAAATTTACCACAGTAGCCCAGACAGCAATTAAATCTGATAGTTATTCTGCAAGCAGCTAGAGGGTATGTATACCTACAGAAAATAGGGCTGAATCTCTAGCAAACAAATTATTTTAATGCGAAGTACATCTACAGGATCCATTATTTATTACTTTTGCTACAGGTCTGTGTGGAAAGCTGTATCACTCGCTTTGCTCTAAGTAATAGAGCAGAGCCCATTACAAGTGGTTTCCAAAAGGCTGCTATTAAGACTAGAATATAATCCATGCAAATATTTTTCATTTTTGAGACTATTTTTATTCTATTAAAGATATTTTCCCCTTTAGTTTCCCTGATGGTGAAAGCCATCAATAAGAGATGAAGCCAATCAAGGAAGAAGCAATTGCATTTCTATTGCTGACCAGACAACAAATCTTAGCCCGGCAAGATTCCCGCTGGCACATCAGATTGCTGACTTGAAGAACAGCAGGGTTAACTACCAATTCTTGTCAATCACTTGGCAACTTCCTCTGAAAAATTGTTTTCAGCTTCGTTTTCCTCAGCTGCAAAAATACTACAGTTGCATTTGAAGAACTGTACACAATCTTCGATTGGAAATGATACTCACAACCATTTTTGTCTGAAATATGTAAGTGAACAGTCTACGATGAGGCAATCAAATTTCATGGCTAATAGGTTCACTGATTACTAGGAATTGGTGGTATTTAATTAAAATACTTCTACTCAGCCAAGAAAGTCATTATTCTCTAATGGAAGCTGGAACATTTCACTGCATCCTTTTAGTTGTCATCGCATCTTTGGCACGCTAATCATTCCTCTCAAATCAACTGCACTTGCACTGGGATTCTGTTGTGCTTGTAAAAATAATTAGAAGTTCCTAAAAAGTTAAGCTGCATGACTTACTTCTGCTATTCAAATGCAAGAGATTCAATTTATTTGGAAGGGAAGAGAGCTAAGGGCCAATGCTCTTAGGAGATCATTGCAATGGGAAAAGTAGAGAAATACCACATGGCTACATGTGCAGGCAGGAAAATAGAGGATGCTGGACACATAAAGTAACATCAAAGAAGGATCGTTAAAAAAACAATGTCTGCAGCTGTTCTCCTGTGAGCCTGATACCGGATCATGCTGAACCCAAATCAGTGAAACTGCTCTCAAAGCACAGTAAATGAGCACAGGCTGCCTTGAATCACAGCATACATATGTGATAAATCACAAGACTCTCTCCTCTATGTGATCACACTGCAGTAATTCTCACGCACTCAGCAAGAATGATTTGTGGTAAAGAAAAAACATAAAAATCCTGAAAAACTATAATGTATACTTCTTGAAAACAGTGGCTGGCTGGCAGGGATAACTTATTAAACAGCACATGTTGCCAGATACCTCCAATAAGTTTCAAACAAATGCACAGCTAATAGATAACACAGGCATCCACACAAATCATATAGAAAACTACCTGGAATAGCAATATTGTTATTACATTTATATCTGGAACATCTATGCTCACTTGGGTTATCAGTGCTACATACTGCAAGATTGAGGAGGGGATAAAAATCTTTAGTTTAGAGAGTAAAAATTCCTGAGAGAGTGAGTTACTATGATTGGTATTAACCTATGTAGATAATGAACGGCTGGTTTTATTATTACAGTTAGTAATAGTAATATTAACATTGTTATCATTATTTAGCAACTAATCAATTTTGAATGCTATTTTCTACTGAAATCATTAAGGAGCAACAAAGACTAGGCCATGTTGTATGGTATTAACCCTGACACTGCTTTCCAGATAGGATCACTGTTCCTGACTTTTAGAATGCCTGCCCAGCTATCATGGAGCGGAGAGCAAAGATACATTCTCCCCTAGTAAGATTTAATAACTATAAATGTGCACTGTAGCACAAGAAAACTGTCAAATGCTGTGCTGTAAAATAATAAAGTAGAAATTTCTGCTCCAGTAACACAGGCAAAAATCTGTTTTCTGGCTTTCATTGCTGTTGTCAGAAGATTTACCTGTTTGCAAAACAGTACTGCTAATAAGATCAATCTCTAACCTGGTTTAGGGTCAAATCATGCTCACGGTGCCTGAGAGTACTGCCAAGAAGCGAACAGTCATTTAGAGATTCAAGCACCTTGATTTCTCTTTCCATCTGAAATAAACCAGCTGTATTGAACATAAACACCCTCGGCCACAATTCCTTTCACAGATTAAATCTGTAAATTGAATTGAGAATTTTATACTGCCAGATAGTAGGTGATCAATGCTTGAGGACTGCATGAAAGAATGGTGCAGTGTTGAAAGAGCACTGGAGTTTGAAGAAGGATGCATAGAAATGAATAAAGCACAAAGCTCTCCTCCACTTGCCACGCAACCCCCCCACAGCTAATCCTGCAGGCCACACTTCTGCATGGCTGTTCTCTTGTGTCACAGATAAACATCTCTGATATGTATTATCCAGGCCAGCCTAAGATACTTGCACATAATTACGACTTTTGAATGGAATAAATCCATAAGTAACTGCATTAAGATGGCTTTATTTTAGGATAAAATTGACAGGTAATAGGAGTTCCATCCCTTTTTTGTGAGTTATGTGAAAAGTATAAGACCATTCAGGAAATTAATGACTACAACACTCATCATAGAATGTACCAGAATTGTATTTCTATAATCTAGACATGGCTATCTTTCATTTAAAGTAACAGCACAAAAGACCAGGGACAGAAGCAATCTGAATGTCCCTTGTAAGCGCTTAAGACTGGCTGCAGATGGGGACTGTGCTTTGGATTCATAATGCCACTCCAAAAAAAAACAACACAAAACACAGCGTTACACTGCTGCAGCAACTCCTGAACATTTGTCTGTTTGGTTTATTAAGTTAGTCGTTACTGTCTGCAATATAACCAAACAAATAGCTCCTGAACTTGGAGCAGCTCTTTCAATTAGCGCCATCACACAAACAAGAACATTTGCACTACGAATAAGTGGCTGAGGGAGAGGCAAGTGGCTGCAGAGCAGCACAGTGCTGGGAGGCTGCCTCTCATGCCAGGTCCCCCCACTCATGCACCCTTTTCCAAGACTGCATTGCATACGCTGTGTGAAATCAGCCAAATACTATCAGTCAGAAGATTGAGAAGTATGACTGACGCACCTCGAACAACTGGCTCAACTCCCCATCCCTCCCTCCCACACACAAAATCACCACAAAGGGAAAACATTAAATCTTTCCTAAAAGCGTTCACCCTTCCTAAAGGTGAAAGCGGCCCTATGATTATAAAACATACTCAAGCACCTTCAGAAAACGAGTGGAAGGGGAGAGCGAGAAGGTAAATGGAGCCTGTAGAGCAGAAAGGACCTTAAAATGTCAATAGCCACACTTTCGATTACATTGTTATGTTCCTGACCCTAAACTACAGCATACAAAAGAAATTAAGTAGTAGCATCCATCTTTATGTGCTTCCTAATTCTCATTCTCCTGACAGACTGCACAAGAATTAACTCCAATGGTACAGAGCAAATAGACTGGTTAAATTTTAACTCCCAATCCTGATCAACAGAGTCAACAAACCATACCAAGGAGTCTCTGTTCAAGCAATGTCTCTTTGATTGTGAGCACTAAGATGCCTCAATGTTTAAACTCCTAATTTTAAACGTTCTAAATTCTAGACATAACTAGCTTGTCCAGATTGAAAGGCACCATATCTTGAGAAGGGTTTTTACAAAGATAAAGTTTTATATATATACATATATATATATATGGACAATGAAAAAATAATTTTTTATATATTTATAACAATGAAATAGGACGTATATATATGTGGGTGTGTGTCCCATTTCCTTGTTCTTTGCACTGGCCACTGGCACTGACACCACTGTGTTCAACAAAACACAGCTGAACACTGTTTTGTTCAATAAATGGGAAGCAAAGTATCTGCCAAGCATGCAGAAACTAGGGTCTCCATCTCTTCCTCTCTGAACACCCTATCAAGTCAAACCAAGTCAACTGGACTGCTAACCAAAGAGAGAGCTGGAAGAAACTGAAAAAAACCACCACCCACATGGAAATTAGAGGAAAAATTCATGGTATAAATGAATGCACTAAGTTCCTCCTAGCAATTGCCATGCCCATTGGCAGCAGGTAATGACTGTCTTGTTATATCTCACAAAAATTAATGCTTTTGTGGAGTACAAAATACGAAACTTCTCAATGAAAAAAATCAGATTATCTACATGAGGTACATTTAATGCATTGATCTTCACGTAGGCCGTGTTTTCAGTACGTAATCATTAGTATTAATTTATTTTATTGAAAACTATTGCTTTACTTCATCAGATCCTTTTTGTGCTGTTGCAAATCTCATCTGAGGCTGCAGTGATCAAAGCATCTTGAACAGACATAGATTTATAAACCTGAATGCTAAACCTGCTGTTAACACATCCAGGGAAACAGCCTCAATAATTACATTACTTAATTATTTATGATAGGTCAAATTTGAAGTTAGCATAATTTAATATTTCTCTGAAGAGCTCCCAGCTAGGATGCTGTAGTTGACTTAGAGAGTAAATGAAGCCAGATCTAATTTATGAGGGTGTGATATTGGAGATGTTCAGGCTTTGCAGAAATAGTGCTGTTCTCTAATGCCATGCCTCAGAGCACTCTACAGAAATAATAGGATCACATTTTTACTTATTGTTGTCTGTGCTGTCATTGTACTGGGATAGCCACTGGTAGGACTTAAGGAAGAAGGCGCCATAGATTAAAAGTGTCCATTCCCTCCTCTGTAATTACATCAGCATGCCTCTCCCATTAAACAACTGAAATGGAAATTGTGACAACGAATAATGTGTTTGGAATCCATGCTCAGGAAAAATAAGCAAGCAGAACTCAGGAAACACTGGCAGACTTGAAAGCAGAAGATACTGGCTGCTTTTTCTTTTTCTTAAATGACAGAATAAAACAAGCCTCACTCAAAGGTCACATTTGCATCCACCACATAAATACCTCTTGCTTCTGTATCAGTAGCAGTCAATATGTTAAAAGACGTAGCTAAAAAAAAAAATTAAGTAGCTTTAAATTACAATATCTTCTATTACCTCCAGCAAACAGTTCAGCTTTTATGTAATATTGCTTTCTGTTTATATATAGCACCTAACATTTAACTCTAGTTTGAAAGACATGGTTATCTTTGATTGTTTGACTCAGGAAATTTCTCAAAAATATCACACAGCAGATCCTATTTTTTTGAGGAGAATGGTACAACACAGTGTGTTACCTGTCAAGATAAGAAGAGGTTACACAATTATTGGTGTCCACAGTCAACTCAATACAGTTTTTGTGGTAGGGAAAGATGAAGGTGGAGATAAAGCGGATTAGCACAGGATCATAGAATAAATGAGGCTGGAAGACATCTTTAGAGGTCATCTAGTCCTTTTCTGCTAACTGGGATAATGTCAGGTTAGATAAGGCTGCTCAGGGACTTGCTGCCATGTTTTTAAAACCTTCCAGGATGCGAACCCTACAATGCAGGTACTTGTTCACAAACTGGTACTACTCATTTTTAAAACAACAGTTACAACACAACCTCCCATGAGATCCTGCTATTGAGTTGTTTATTAATGAATAAGTTCATGGTATAAAATAACTAGTTCATTTTGATGAATTTTGTTCTTTTCAGACTTCTATAAAGTACTTCTTATTGAGTTTGAGATTTTTTAAGAGGCACGCAAGTAGCTTTCTGAACAAATCATTCTGCTTTAAGTTCCCATATTGCCTCTCCTTTCAATATGTGAACAAGTTCAGCAGAATCCAACCCACCTAAGCGACTTGTGATGGAACCAAGACAACCATCTGAAAGATTTAGAAGTGGGAATAGTTATTCTTGTCTGAGATTTAACTTGTTTGCTTTCTTCCATTTTCAATTCCCTTTTCTTTCTCTTGTCAACAGCAATCAGAAAATTACCACAGATACAGCATTCGTGTTTTCTTAGATTCTAGCATTGCCTTGTAAGACTGAACATGGAACGATCATGAATCTGCTCCTCTGAGAAGAAGTTATTCTATTAACTACAGAAAATGCAATTCAACTGCTTTAAGTCTTGGGGCTATTTTCCAATAACATCATTTGTCAGCAACACACAAGGTTTTGGCTCTCTTTGTAAATAATGACATTTACAACAAGCAGCTATTTTTAATTTCATCCAAAAATTTTCTTTATCATAGAGTAAAATGAATCCAGCATTTTGAGGCTGATGGAGCCGGGCTTGTTTACCCTGAAGAAGAGAAGGCCGTGATGAGACCTCATTGTGGCCTTTCAGATCTAAGACAGGCCTGCACAAAAACTGGAAAGGGACTTCTTACAAGGGCATGTGGTGACAGGAGAAGGCGTAGTGCTTCAAACTAATAAAGGGTAGATTTAGATTAGACATAAGAAAGAAACTCTCCTCTGATGTGGTGGTGAGGCACTGGCACAGGCTGACAAGAAAAACTGTGGATGCCGCATTCCTGGAGGTGTTCAAGGCTGGGTTACATGGGACCTTGGGCAACCTGGTCTGCTGGAAGGTGCCCCTGCTCATAGGAGGGATTGGAAATATGTAGTCTCATTCCAACCCAAACTATTCCACGATTCTTTGATTTTTTGCTCTACCCATTAAACATCAAAACTGATTAGAAAACAATACTACATGGTTTGAGTTAGAGCACGCAAATACAAAGGCAGTTTCCATTAATACAATTATGCTTCTCACAATAGGAAGTAATCTGGTCATACAGGAGATGCAAATTGGTAGTTTTCAATTGTGATGCATGGCACCTGCTCACTGCTCTGACTTTGTGACTTTTTGAAATGTTTCAAATTATTGTCCTGGAACTGCCTACTGAAATAAGCCCACATTCAACAGATTTAACACCAACTTCCACCTCTATAGTTAACTGCAGAACGTAAAACTACACAGCTCCAATTAATGTCAACAGCTGTGACAAAAATTTCTTAAGAGCTTTGAAGAAATGACCTTTAGATAATAAAAATACCCCACGGTTTGAAAAATCTGAGTCATATATAACAGATGAGATGACTTCGCTGCACCCCTCATGTCTGCCTACTTGCTGGATATGCATTAATGAACTGAAAATAATTTTCTTATCATTTCTATTCGTATGTACAAGAACAAACAAAAATCTTAACAATTAGCAAATAAGGCATTGTGATTAATCTCCCTCAAGTTATCTCCTTCCCTTTCCATAAAAAGGATCCTGCTAATACGTTCATTAGAATGCTGCAATTTTAGTGGTAGCAGCCTAAAGAAATCAGCTAAGGTAATGATTTTTTAATTTAAAAAAATAAGAAAAAATTGTAAATACTGAAACCATGTTTCTCTTACTATTACTGTTGAAGAAGTTGCTTGAAAATGTGGAAATTAAATATTTTCCATGAAGAAGGTCAAATCACATGTGCTAAATCTGCGTTAGTTTAATAAATCTGCTACAACATTAATAAAATCTATCGCTGACCTACAGATCACCAGTTTTCAAATGTAAACTACAATTACTAGAACAGACTCATCCTGTCTATCACATCTTGCCCCATTACACTCCTCTGGTAACTGGCTAAGTAGACCTCTAGATGCAAAAAAGAAGAATATGTTAGAAGGAGTATGTTCTAGTTTTCTCACAATGAGTATCCAGGTCAATAAAATAACATCAGGTTAAATTCTGCCTGTACACTTGTTAGTTCTACCTGCAAACATCTCTACTAGCTGGAAGAGTCTGGCCTGGTGGAACAGAAGCTATTTATTGGTTCTTCACCTAACCTGCTACCTCTGCCAAATTGCTTGCACTCGGGAATCCTTCAGAAAGGTGTGAAAGCAATTACAGAGATACCTAGTCTATTTTTGCTCCTTTTTTCCTCCTCAAAATCTCTGTATTTCAGAAAACAAGGTAAAGGCTTGGAACATGTAATATTCTGGGCTCCAAAACACATCACATTTTCTCTACCAGAAGTTGCAAGAAATCTAGTACTACTCAAGAATAGCAACAGATAAAATTGTAATTTTTACCACATTTTATTCCATCATTATTGCTTTTTCAAGAATGACAAGGAAAAAGGGATTTCCTTCTGGTTTGCCAGAAGATTGTGTCTTGCGGTCTGTAGAAACCCAGCGCAGATATTTTGTTCCAAACATTTGGTGCAGAGAAGACCTAGAAACCATGTGCTTTACTGCAGAAGACTTCTCTCTCCACTTCTGACAAATCCTCCTCAAATGTCAATCTTGTTAGCTGTGTAGGGAGTGTGTGGCAGGGGTCAATAGTCCCTGTGGGGAGGGACCTATCTTTAACTGCAGCAGACAAGAACTGGACAAATGAAGTTGTTCCAGCAGATAAGGAATTCAATAATGAAAACTTGCCTAAAAGTAGCTGGTGGGTTTAAATGAAGCTCCCAGTGATAGCTCCCTCACCAAGACACTGCAGAGTGCCTCCAAATCCACAAAGCTACACGCTACAACTGTGAGACATCTCTCAGCTCTGCTGTAGGCCTTCATCTGCATTTTAGACTCATCATGGTTTGGGCGCATTAAAAACAAACAAAGAAAAAACAAAACCTTTGTGCAGTTCACAGCAAAAATTTCTTTTGTTTAGCAATTTAAAACAAAACAAAAATCAGATTACTTCCATGACAACCGAGAGAACTCACAAGAAATTTTGAGCATGAAAGTGTGACATCTGCAGCTCTGCTGAGTATCTGATATCTTCAAAGTAGACACAACTGCAGCATTGAGGAGAAACTTCTCTTGTACTTTTCATGCATGTGTTGCTCCGCAAAGATTATCTTAGCCTATTTTTATTGGTATTTTTGTTTCTGTGAAGTAAGGACAGGGTAATTCTCAACATCACAACTATGTAGTGAAACACTTCATCAACAATTGAACTACTTCCATTGCAAAACTCAAATGCCTCCAATTGTTTTACGTGTCAGTATTCTTTCTCAGCTTACACAGCCTGGTTTTACTAGAGGCATGATATTTCTTCTTTGTATATGCTTTGACAAATATTTTTCCATCAAGGAAGAACAAATTTGATTAAATGAACTTCATTTACAGTATAAGGTTGATTTGGTCATTTGTCTGCTTCTGCATTTTTAAAGTAGAGCTAGATCACATGAATTCTGAAGTTTGATTTAATTTCAAAGCCTTTCACTTTTTCAGAAAAAAAAAAAAAAAGTTTGAAATTCAAAGGAGAAACTTCACATATCAATTTACACACACGCACACACTAATGATCACACACTAACTCTATGTTTAAGATTGCTGAATTTTCTTTCTAATTTTCAGGGATGTTTTTTTCCGGAGTTGACTCTTTAGTAGAAGAAAATGCCCTGAAAAGCTGCAAATTCTCTTCTAGTGAGAATGCCATTTCTTACTCAATTCCTATTAACAATGAAATACAATCACCACTGCCATTTACATGCTAATGTTAACCTTTACATGGCTGACTCTAGGTATAAACATTCAAATGCTTACTTCTTCAGTGCCTCTGAAAGGCCATACTTGTTATAATTTACAACCCTGTTGTTTTGAAATCATAGCCCCCTATATTTGACATTCACTGTCACAGATACAACCTAGCTATATTTGCCTCCATGATAGGTCAGTGAGAAACCACTGCTTTGTGCACTGAAATACAAAACAAAACAATTAAAAAAAAGTAACACTACATGTTTCCCACCCATGCAGCTAGCAGCTTTCAGGCATCGACGGTCATTAATGGGTGAAAAAACTCCTGTGCATGATTTAAACATTTTCAGAGTTAAGATTCAAATTACTTCTGAATTGCACACATTGAATCAGCTTTGGCATATAACATTTACAATGTGTAGATACCAAATTTAACATGCAAATTTAATACAAAAACGTTCAACAAAACACATTAACAGGATCATAAAGATATCACTGAACTCCATAAAACATATTAACAACTAAAGAGTGATGCAAAGATGAATGTTGGTCTTCATGCTTTGTTATCACAGCACCAATCCTTTAACAAATAATTTAGAAATACATAGAACTCATGGACACATAGACAATTATTTGACCATCTACCATAAATAGAGGCAACTTGGGACAGGTGAAACACAATCTCCTTTCTCAGTCTATGTCTCGCCCAGACAGGAATTAAGCTATTCTGAAGCTGTCTTGCTGTGCTTCACCACGGGCTTGGGAAGGGCCAGGTAGCCGTGCTTTATAGAAAGCTAATCGGGTGACTCCCAGAGGGGACTAATTAATTTGCTGCAAAAGCCAGCAAGAAGTTCAGCTTTAGTTGAGTGAAAGCCAAAACCCAGCGTAAGCCCCAGAGCATAGAGAGGAAAGATAAAAGTAAATGTTTCTTAATATCTGCATCTTGATTTAGCTTTGTTTTAAATTTAAATAGTGAAATGAGCCTTTAAAATGACCTAATCCAGTCTTCTGCTTAGTATATTCTTCAGCTTCTTTTGTAAATGAAATGAGACAGTTTATCTTTAGAAGATAAAAAAAGAGAAAGTAATTCCAACTCCAGCATCACATCGCTGCAGCAGATCTTTAAAACCCCTGGTACTCAACAGCTCCTAGGTCAGTGAAATGCATACAAATCACACAGTGATGACTTCAGAAGTACTTCGTTGACTTAACAATCATATTATACAAAACAGTTTTAAGCCAACTTTATAAAAAGGTAAAACCAAAAACAAACAGCCACATAAAGATATTCAAGAATGCTATTATTTTTAAAAAAAGAGTTAAAATAGCTAGTAGTATCAAAACCTGATGCTATTTCTACACTACACGTGAACTGGCAAAGCACTCTTAAGAAACACGGGACAGCCTCACTACCCTTGAGAAACTGATAAGCCAAAATTGCCTGCTGAAGCAACTGCTTGGCATTCAAAAAAATCTTCCCAAAATATAACATGCATGAGTTCAGCCAGCTGTTAGGTTTTAACTAGGCAAAAATCAGTACATTTTATTATGAAATGGACATAACTTCAGCTCCACACTTCATCTTTAAAATGTCGTGTACACCTCAGCTAGAGCACACCAATGGTATCACTGGTTTTTTTTTTTCACTTCAGTTAAATTACTCATTTGATGCAGTTGTAATGATATGGAAAAATTAAAACGACTATTTTGGTACTTGAGACCATTAGCACAGTTCTCTTTTATGTAGATGCCTTCACTACACCCCTGTATACGGCTAATGCTTCAGTGTTCCTTTACTCACCTTATACTGAAAATCTCACTCAAAAAGATCTAACACATGAAACAAAAATTATATTCTTTACAAATTGAAGAGAACTTGGAGAAAAAAAAATGTATTATGGATCAGGCCTCACACTGCTTTCTTCCTCCTTTCTGCTCAAAGTAAGCGCAAACATTATCCAAACTATCACCAGACAGGTTTGTGCTTCCATTGCTTCCAACTTGCTGGAACCTCTTTTGAAATGCAGGTGTGTTACAGAAACTTAGCTTTGATGCCCGAATCCTTTATGTTCTCTGTCCTTTAGTCGGTAATTCTATTCTGCTAATAATGCTCTGAAGACGTCCGCAGGACACCTGACTTGAGCACAAAGCCTTCTCTGGGAGCTTAAGATTGCAATGCTGTTATGTGTCCCTTTCAGCTTTTTTCTCTTTTTGGAATCTCATTCCTCACACACCGCTTATAAAGCTGTTTCTTCATCTACTTGCAAACATTTTAGAGCTCTCTGCTTAAGACACAGTATGATGTTAGGAAAACATTCAGTTTCAAAGAGGAAACTGGGAGAACAAGCAGGCTGCACTGTGCCACAGAGAGGGAAACAACGCCCATATGGCCTGATATATCACTATCAATTCATGTAAACAGTCATACCCCTTCCTGTTTATACGCTCCCTTCAAGTACTGGAAGGCCACAATGAGGTCTCCCCGGAGCTTTCTCTTTCCCAGGCAAAACAAGCCCAGTTCCCTCAGCCTTTCTTCATGGGAGAGGTGTTCCAGCCCTCTGATCATCTTAGTGGCCCTCCTCAGTGGCCCATGCTAAGACTTTTATTGTACACAATAAAGTATGTATACCCTGGTAAAGTTTGTAGCAACTTCATGTTCAATTTAGTTTGATTGAAGGGAAGACATTTTTTCGTTTGTTGACAAGTATACAAGAATTTTGCTCAGCTGAATATCTTCTAAATTCATTTTTCTTCAATCCAGCAGCACTTGGGATCAATGTCAAAACAAGGGCAGGCATTTATTAAATGCAACCAGACTACAGATATATGAAAAACATTTTGGGAAAAAAAAAAAAAAAAAAAAAAAAAAAAAAAAAAAAAAAAAAAAAAAAAAAAAAAAAAAAAAAAAAAAAAAAAAAAAAAAAGCATCAAGCTGATGCAAAGAAATGCATTGAAATCAGTGAGTTTATCAGTATCCAAAGGAATCACAAAGCAGAAATTTTTTAACACAAATGATCCAAAAAGCATACTCACTTATAATGGCTCTATAATCTGCATATTTTGTCCCAAAAGCTAGCGTTTACAGTTTAAAAGGAATGACAGAAAATAATAAAAGCCTTCAAATCACAGAAAATTTTTCAAATAGAATACAATGGCTTTGGGGAAAAAAAAATACGTTCTGCACATAACTGCTTGTGGTTTAAAAACCTCAAGCTCATGCAGCCTTAAAAAAAAAAAATCCATCTACTAGTTTTTCTTATGCTATTATTAATACTTAAGATCACGACAACATTTCTCCTTTCCTAGGCATGCAGAACCAGACCCAGCTCGTATCACAACGTGTGCTGCTGTAAATGGGAACAAGCCCTCCTGCAGAACGGCAGTCGCCACCTCCTCCAGTGCAGATGGAGCACGGGGCCAGCTCCATTCCCTTCCTGACCTTACATGTCCTTGGAGAACTTCTAAGCATGCATTCATACTAGCATAAATAGCTCTGCCACCGCTTTCAGATTTTTCTTGAACTCCCTGTGTTGAAAAATAGACTAATAATAAACTTGTATCACAATTCTTCAAGGATTTCAGTAATTTCTTTCAAAAGAAAATGGTATGCATGACTGATTTCAGTATGAGACCTTCAATACTTCCACACGGAAGCTTTTTTTATTAAAACATTTATCCTAATTGTTGACTGCTTACAGCTCAGCTGAATTGAATGCATCCCTCCCTGCATGTTCACATCCCAGCACGGAGAAATCCTTAGAGCTCACAGACACCTCACTGTCATTCAGACAGGGCAAATGTAGTGATTTAGATTAGTCAGGAGACAAAGAAATCGCTAGCTATATTCATAGAGATTTCTACCTGTCTGTATAAATATAAGGTATTTATTTGTTCCAAAAGCTTGCAAATCTTGATTACCCTGCCTCTGACATAGAGGCTGGATATGTGTGAGCATTTGAAGTCAATCCTTATTGAACATGAAGATAACTAAAGCAGCTTAGATGAGATCTTTTATTTGATGGCAAAGAACTAATCTTGGATGCAGTACAATGTGTACAGTTTCAAATCACTATAGCGATTTTATCACCCCACTCTTTCCATCATCTATACGTTATAATTGCAGACAGACTATAAAAACCCACACCCACACTGCGGAGCCCAGCCCAGCTCCAGCACCCAGAGCCAGCTCTGCTGTTGGAAGGCATGGGCAGATCTCGTGCTTCACTCCATCTCCTCAAAGCTGTGGAAATCATCCACCTAAATCCACCCTGATCGCCTCACAGCCATCTCACTTCAGAGCCGTTAAAACATATGGCCAGCCACCAATCAGTAGCTAACTTCATGTTTGAAAGAAATGCTTAGAACTGCTCAGTTAAGCCCTCTTTGTAGTTTTGATTTATACATCATTCCCTTTAAAAATTATTATTCCACTGATGAAAAAATCATATCTGCATATATTAGGTTAGATATTAGGAGGAAGTTTTTCACACGGAGGGTGGTGACGCACTGGAACAGGTTGCCCAAGGAGGTTGTGGATGCCCCATCCCTGGAGGCATTCAAGGTCAGGCTGGACGTGGCTCTGGGCAGCCTGGTCTGGTGGTTGGAGACCCTGCACATAGCAGGGGGGTTGAAACTAGATAATCTTTGTGGTCCTTTTCAACCCAGGCCATTCTATGATTCTATGATTCTATTTTATCAATAGCAAATGCTCAGAATGCAAGTATCTCAAATTTGAGATTTATTTCTCAAGAAATATATTCTGTTTTCTTTAAATTGCAAAATGAGTCTTGGAGATATTTTACTATTAATGCTCTTAAATACTAAAGACTAAACAATATAAGGTACGCAACATGAACCAAAGCCTCTCATTTCACACCATTTGCTGCCATACCTCTAATCACGCTGAGGATGCCTTAACTGGATTCAGCAAAATGACTCTTACTTTTTGTGTTCTGAAAGCCTGAACAAAAGGATTAGCACGCTACCGTCTGCAACTCTCAAAAGACAAAGGAAGTATTTTTATTTCCTTTTGTTTAGTGCTACAAGGGAATTAAACTGTTATTTGGAAACCTGAATTAGAGCAGGATTCCAGACAGTTAATTCTGCACGTGTAGACCCAAAAGAATATTCCAAACAAGAAGCAATGAAATAAACATATTCCCCTTAGCTGCATAGGAAGAACACATGCAGTGCACTCTACATCAACTTCATTTCTATCAAAATTACTTCCATGCCACAAATTTCTGAATACATTTGACTTTCAATATATGGTAACATCTGAGTGCAGCTGAAAAAAATGCCACTGGTTTGTGCCCTAGTGAAATATTATTATAAAAAAACTAATATCTAGACTTCTAGTATTGGTGTTTTGTTTTGTTTTTAAAACATATGACTTTTCTTAGCTAGTTTAAGTCAAGCTATAGTCCTGACTTCCATGTTTTATTTGACAGAGTTAACAGTGATTATCAAATAACAGCTTTTCAGCTGCTGTCTGGGGGAAAGCACAGACTGTTCACAAAGCAAGTAATTGACACTGATCTGAAAATATTGGTATGCCCTTAGACCATGCACATGAGAAATGATGCTTACTTAATTTTCCACACAGATTGAAGGATAGCTTGATTGATTTGTCCTTAAATCAGTAAAGAAGCCTGGATCGAATGGATTGCTGTAGACATAAAGCTACACCATTAGTGCCAATGAATGTGGCTGGAACAAATGCTAGACATACACTATAAAAACAGGAATGCAATGACAAACCCTAAGCGTTAAAAATGAGGGAGAGCACAAGCAAGAACTAACTCCTGCTTTTGTGGTACCGTGTACTCAGTCCTTTGAAAGTATAATTGTTTTTCATCGTCAGTGGTGGACTCCCTCCAGCCATGCTCTAGACTTATTCAGTAATTCACAAATTATGTTCTCAATTTAGAAAAATTTATGGTAGTGCAGTTTCTATTTTAGGACTAAACCATGTTCAGTGCACATTCACACATCATATAGCTCGTTCAGAGCCTGAAAGCCATATTGCAATGAGGAGAAGCAGCTAATTTATTCAGCTCTTTTAGATTTAGATTTCATATTGAAAACTTCAGAAAAGCACTGAACACCTTCAGCTCCCACAGGCTTCAGTGTTGTCTGAAATGTGGAAAGACTGAAATAAGCTTTATAACCTGACATGCACAGATTAAGATCCTCCTATTTGAACTTCTTCACGCAGATAAATAAAGAGGTTCATAAAAGGAAAACCTTCAGACTTAGTGTTTATTCGGCAAAGAAGATAAACATATGTCTACCTTGAACAGATGAATAAATCTACTTGAGTCAATAAGCACTAATGAAATGAATGGAACTAACATTGATTTCAGGCCAGCCAGGATTTCAGAGAGTGTATTTACTCTGAACAAAATGCATAAAGACATTAACTGATTACAACATTAGGGCTTAACAGTGCTTTTGACTACAGCCTTATTGTTATTGGAACTAATTTTATCTTGAAGTTCTGAATTCTGAATCAAATCAATGAACAATTATTAACAAGCCTATTTTTTCAAACAACGAATTATACAAGGGCTGCTCCAAAAGTAATGTCTCCTATTTTATTATGTTGGCTCACAATGACAGAGGCAGATGTTGGTGGTATGGCAGTAGAGGTTGAACCTTCCCACCAATATCCCATTACATTTTGTTGCCATGCGACAGATGACAGCAGAGGGGCAGTCTGACAGAATGGCATCTGACATGGAAGCGTGTATGAAGTGCAGATGCAGAATTCAGCTCCTCCATGCAGAAAAAAATGGCACCCATTGACATTCATTGATACTTGGTGAATGTTTAAGGAGATCAAACTATGGATGCAAGCACAGTGAGGTGGTGGTGCATTTCTGCAGTGGCGACAGTGACATGAAAGACAAGCCACATTGCAGACAGCCAGGCAGATTATTAGGAACGTGGCATGCAGGCTCTTGTTCATCACTGGTGAATACCTATAGCTAATGGTGGTGACTATGAAGAAGAATAGTGTTTTGTAGCTGAGAGTTAGCACTCTTAAAGAGTGTTACTGTGTTTTTTTATCTGTTGTAGTTTCCATGAAAATAAGTAGGAGGCATTACTTTCAGAGCAACCTACGTTCTTTCAGCTTATTCACAGCACACACCATGGTGAATACTGGTCAGATGCACAATTTCATTTCATTCAGCATACTCTGTGTTTCCAGTTTAATCATTTTAGAGAGATGTTTTGTAATGTAACCCAGACTACATAACATATCAATACATATGTAACTCAATTATCTATAAACTAAATCAGATCTGCGTTTAGAATAAGCAGTGGAAGACTGCTTCATAAACTGAGACTTTATATAAAATCAACATTCTAAGTTTTGACACAATGCATGTCAACACAATCTAAGAACTGAAACAGTAAAAGTAACTAATATATTAAACATTGATACATCAAGAAAAGTGTAATCGTACTTAAGTATGAAATGTAAGGTACCAATGTTGAAATAGATTAGAATTATCTCTATCTGTGTGCAAAGTTTTCAACAGAAAACTTTGGCTAAATAATCTTTTAAGTTCTAATAAAAAGCATATATATTTATTTATAAAATTTAAGAATAGGATTTATTGATGTATCAGATTAGGGAAGGCTGCAAAAAAAGTGTTTTTGGTTATTCTTAGCCACGATACAAATTTGATCAAAATTATTTGTAGTCCATTTTATAAAATTAAGTACATACTGGGGGCAAAGAAACCATTCTAAGACATGTCTGTACGAAAATCCCCTTTGTTTTTGTTCACATTTATGCTTTTGACACTATAAATTTCCCATCAGACAGGAAGAATTTAAAGCAGTTTTAAAGTATCAGAAATATTTCACCGGTAGAAAAACATTAAACATTTTGTCTCTTCAGCTAGACAACTATCAAGCCTTTAGGCCTAAAGCTGGCAGAGAAGCATTTTCTTTCTGTTCTTGCAATTTGTTTCTCAAAAGACAGCTGTGACGTACTTCTATTACTCCAACTACAAAAGTAAATACTCTTTTTGTAAGAAAAAATGAAAAATATTTCTTGCTTGCCACACATATGATGGTATAAAAGCAAATACGTGCATTAATATCAATAAATCATAGAGTATAACCATGGAATACAGAATATAACCATGGGTGGTGACACACTGGAACACATTGCCCAAGGAGGCTGTGGATGCCCCATCCCTGGAGGCATACAAGGCCAGGCTGGATGTGGCTCTGGGCAGCCTGGTCTGGTGTTTGGAGACCCTGCACATAGCAGGGGGGTTGAAACTAGATAATCTTTGTGGTCCTTTTCAACCCAGGCCATTCTATGATCCATTCTATGATAATCATCTGGGTAAGACCTTGAAGATCAACAAGTCAGCCATCAACCTAAGCTACTGTGTCCCATCACTAATCCATGTCCCTTGGCGCTACGTCTACAAGTCCCTTAAATACCTCCAAGAATGGGGACTCCACCACCCCTGGGCAGCCTGTGCCACTACTTGACCTCACTCTACAGGAAGAAATTCTTCCTGCTGTCCATTCCAAACCTCCCCTGGCACAGCTTGAGTTGAGACTGTACTAATGCTTCTAATGAATGATAATTTGCTATCAAGTAAGCACGCCCCATATAAAAAAAAAAAAAGCAAAAAAACCCCATGTAAATTATATGGGGACCATGATTTTTTTGTTTTCTGCTGTTGTTTTTTAATAAGGAATTACTGGATTATTTGAAGTGTGACTTAAATAACTACAGTACGCATGGCAACCAATCTGCTACCATAGACAGACAGACAAGCAAAGGTATGAGTTTGATGGAGAAGCAATGGTTACTCCACCTGAATTACTGACATTCTTCTATGAAAATGCAACACGTGAAGGTAAAAAGCAGCTGCTGAGTATGAATCAGGAGTTCTGAATAATTCCATCTGACATCTGCACTCCTCCCTCCTTGCAAATACGTGGTGTAAGAAAAAGCTGAACATGAGAAAGAACAGAGTTAAATGCTTCTGTGGGAACCAGAAACGAAAACATACAGATTAATACAATGATTTTACTTATTGAATAGTTTTAGCATAATTACATCTACATTGAGACTGTCGTAGTGAGGCATCAACACTGCCATCACAATGCCTACATACAAGATGACTCATCAGAGCACCTACACTCAAGTGAAACATTTATTGTCACTTAAGTGAAAGCCAATTTATGCAGCCTAACAGATTAACTTACTATGGCATTTAAAGCATTTTTCATTCAGGTGGGTTTTTCTTGACAGATAGAACCAACTGAACAAGTTTATTTTGAAAATCACGTAACACAATGATGTCAACTAAGGAAGTATAAGTAAGAACATTAAAAAATAAAAATGAAAAAAAAACATCAAAAAGGAGATGTAAAAGAGATGTCATCCAATATGTTAAATATTGAAGCTGGGACTTAGACAGAGAGGAACCACAGAAGGGATGAGGAGAGCCTGCAGGCTTTTACACACCTGTACAACATCACTTAATGGATATTGCTGGAGATTTGTCTGACAGATGCAATAATTATTCATTTGGCTGTAAGTAAACTTACAAACCATTCAAAAAAGCAAGTAATATTTCAACAACTACCCGATACTCCGAAAGAGTGAGATCCCGACAACAAAATCCACAGGAGTTATTTTATACAATGGAAGACATCATACATGTGACTGATTGACTTCCAAGTCCTCAAGCGTGACTTCTCCAACTCACCACTAGCACTGCTCCTCAGTTCCTCCCCACGGCTCGTCTCACTCAGGGAAAGTAATGGAATCATGCTATTCCATGCTAACTTTGTTTATTATCAGACAGCATCTTAAAAACATTCTGTGAAATACAGGTAATTAATTTTCCTAATCTGGAGTAAGCAAGACTGGTTAATACATATAGTAAGAGACTTGGCCCCAAATTCATATACCATTTAGCTGTTGGAATATATAGGATATTATTCGAGGAGAATATTAAAGAGGTTAAGATCAGAGGCAGCCTGGGTTGAGTTTATGATCTCAAGGAACACGGACCCGGCAAAGAGTGGAGTCAGTAATTCAGGAGAGAGAACTTCATGTTGCTTAAAGAATTACTGGATAAGAGACCCTGGGAAACTGACCTTAGCGACAACAGAGCTGGCAGCTCTTTATGAACACTTTTCTGAGAGCACAAGAGCTCTCCATCCCTAGCATAAGAAATCAAACAGAGGAGGCAGGAAAGCAGCATGGCTGAGCAAGGGCTGCTCGTCAGACTGAGGAATAAGAAGGAAATGCACAGACAGTGGAAGCAGGGACACCTGGCCTGGAATGAATACAGGGATTCTCTCCAGGCACGTAGATATAGGATCAGGAAAGCCAAGGTGCAGATAGAACTGAACTTGGTGAGGAGATGACCTCAATCAGGCTCCATTAAATTACTCAGTATGCACATTTCTCTCATAAAAACACAAGTAACAGTGGTTAGTTGCTTTGGGGGACAGATACAAACCAGAAGGGCAGAGTATGGTCCAAAGGCCTGAGAGACTATATCCTGCAGGATAATCTGCAGAGTCAGTATCCTTAACCCTACTGCCCTCTCACACAGCATTTGGAGGCCCGGCCCAAAGCCTGAAGACTGCAAGGAGCTCCCACACTGACACATCAGATCAGGACAGGATGGTGTCTCTGAGATGATTCCTGCCCAAATGACCTCAGTAGCTGTGTTCTGACCTACTCTACTGGAGACTGATGTAGGAATACAAGAGCTGAGCTCCTTCTGGAAGACACTAAGTCGAAACAAAGGCTTTCCAACCACAAATGGACCTCCAGTCCAACAGGGCAGGACAGAATAAGCTGTGAGAGAAACCCTTGGAAAGAAACATGAACTGTTCATGCACTTCTCAGCACCTCCCACTTCGCTCTAAAGAACTGAGCTGCAGGTTGGGCCCCTTGAGTGGGGCGTGGGAAAAAACCTACGTGGAAGCATTTAATTCTAGTTATATCACTCTCTGTTTTTGCCTAGAAGGAAATCAACACGCAGCTCAATGCTGCCTCTGGGAAACATCCAACATGCAAGCACTTAAAGTAACATTCTCCTGAGTGTTGCAAAACGCACATCAAAATCTGTACCAGCAAAACCACCAATTTCTATCCTCCCCATTAACTACAAAGAATACACATACCTAATGAAAAATACAAATGATAACACTGTTAGCTTACTCAATCCCAACCTGAATTTTTAAATGTAATTTTAATATCCTCTACAGTTTTATGCAAATGGTTAGGCATTGCATATCAATGAAAACGTTAATCTGATTCCAAAAGAAATCTCAAATTTCCAATCAGCTCATGAAAGCACATTTCTATAGCATTATCACATATGAGAGGTTGCTTTATATCACAAAAAAACACTCAATTTTTTTTTACCTAAAATTATAATTCTCAGTAGATCTACTTAGTATGCTTAATGGTTTGTCCAAGTCAGTAACCCACTACCTCTTCTGATGCTTTTTGGAATTATTCCTCACGTTCCAAGTATTACCAGAATAAAACTTTAAGTGAAAGAAAATGTCTGAAATATTATGATGCATCTTGAATACTTGAGAAGCTACTGACCATCAGAAGTTGCTTATTTTGGAACCTCTGAGATGAGTTTTACTGCAAGTACCTGATAGGAGCAACAGATATATGAGACAAGTACTAGTGACTAATCTCCCAGTAATAGAGAAGATTTACAATGGGAAGTTAAACAGTGAAGTATTTTCATAAAAGTTCAGTCCTGTATGGTATGATGTGCACCACTCACACTAAAAACTGTTGATAAAACAGATATTACTTTCACCTGCCTGGATGGAAACAGTGAATCTGTATATGAAATCTGTACATCTACATCTGTACATCTACATCTGTATATGAAAATTAAAAACAAAGCATAATTTGTTTGGAGTAGTGAGGTAGCTGCAAGAGAGGTGTTTTGGGTTTGGTTTTTTTTTTTTTCCCTCTATATTATACCTGTCAGATTTTCATTCCAGTTACAATATTAATAATGTAGGAATGTAACCTACATTGGAGCTGCTTCAAGCATAGCACCCTTACAAGCAGCAACCCAGGAATGGATTTTGCTAGCCTATTCTAAAAATAAAGTCAGCTGTCACATGGGCCTTGCACCAGCTACCAGTAATCTGTGTTCTTCCATATCCAGCTCTAAACTAACATGGCAGTTTTGAATACTAGTCTTTTCTCAAGCAGAAAATAAAATAGATGTTAAATGAGAATAAGCCCAGCAAAACTGCTTACATTGCATTACGGGTTGCTGTAGGATGACAGTTAGAAGTATCTCCACGTGGCTGCTCCTACCCACTCCCACTGTAAAATACAGTAAAGGGAATTTATTTTTTAACTATGTAACAAGAGCCCAAAATAAAGCATGCGCACATACTGCAAAAGCACAAAAAGCATTAAGCAATAAATAGGGCAGAGATGTTAATCAGTTTTCAAGGGTACAATTCTGCCTCCATAAAATGCAGAATACTCAAGAGAGCCTACGTATGGACCTGCAAAACAGTTTGATCACCAGTTCTCACACTGTGCATCTTGCATTCAAACATTCATGGAAAAGTACTTACATGGTGATTAAACACCGTCATTTCGACTAAAACAAAACGAAGGCACAAAACTGAAAATTAGAATTTTATGGATGATAATAATGAAGCAAATAAAAATTTTGAAGGTACGTGTATACTCACTTTCCAGGCTGAAAACGCTGGGCAGAGAAATTGTTTTCTCCTTGTAGCTTAAATCTTTTTTGTGCTTCTGCAGGTTACGGGATTCTTTCAGAACTTTATCAGTTGAAGTTAGAAAGAATTCCTTCGGTCCTTCTTGCTTTTTTTCCCCTCTTGCTACACATTCAGAGACATCTCCTCTGCATGTGAACTGAGAAGCAGAAAGATTACTACAGACTTTTTTTCAAAAGGCGACTGCCGCCTTCTGCCCCAAGAACTTATGTCTTGAAAACCACCTTCAGTCCAAGGGATGTTTTCTGGAATTACACAAAATATCTCATTTTTCAGCATTGTGGCTTTTTTTCTGTTAAAGAAAGTGGTTTTCCATTTTAACTCTGGAAGGATTTTCCTTTTTCCTCAACTACTTATGCAAACAGAAACAAACCCCTCAGAGTGAACAATTGAGTTTGTCAGCATGGTAGCCATTTTCATTGAGCCAAACCTTAAAGAATGAATCCTACTCTCATGTCTTAGTTGCGGTCAAACTCCTGACAACCTATTATAAATTCACATTCACAAATACAGCCCATCACTAAATGGGCAAGCTTCTTTTTGCAAAAGAAAATCTCAGTATCTGTGAGATTTATTCAAACCTTTACCTCATCTGAAAAAAAATGTAAGCAGACAACTTCTCATGGGAGTGTCCTTCAGAGAAACTGCAAACTCAAAACGTATCTTCAGAACTGTAGCAAAGAGCCTAAGAACGAGTATAACTGACCTAAGGCATGATACCTCAAACTTGCAGGGGACAAAAAAAACCACAACAAACCCAACACCAGATCAGTTTCCATGAGCACCTGAACAGGCACTATTTAAACTCCTGTGGCTGCTAATTCATGCCAGCGCTGACAGTAGAACCATTCCAAGGGCTACCGTTACAAAAGAGCAAGTTATACATTTACTGTGCATTACCTATTGTACCCAAACTTGTCTCTTCAGAAAAGAAATAACTTCATGACAATCAACACTTAGCCTAACTGAAATACACACTTCATATAAACCTTACAAAAACTGGGAGTGAAAGAATAAAAATTCAACATCAGCAGTACAAATATCAGTTTCCTGCTAATCCAGCAAGTAGTTTATTCTAGTTTCCTTTTACATATATTATATATGAGTTTATATAAAGAAGTTACAGTGTGAAAGAAATAAAGCCACAACTGCACCTGATTCCTTCTATTCTTTGATCTCAGCTGACCACTTCTCTTTGGAAAGGCAACAGAAACCACTGATTTTATTTGTGCAAGAAGATGTACCATTTCAAAAGCGTAAAGGACTTTTGTAAATTTATACATCGTGAGTCTCCTTTGAAATTACACAGACAAGAAAAAAAGAAGAAATAGATGTGTGATCTAAAGCATTTCCTTTTTTTGTTTGAAGGTAACAAGGCAAAACAAAAGAAGATCGTAAAATTCATTTCAGAAACTGGAATCAAAGCCATAAACTGTAACAAACTCAGAAGACAGCAGACATTATTAACCCAGGTAATCTCTGATGACAAAGGGATAATAATCAAAAGGGTTAGTGTCTGTCTCCACTCTGAAACAAAGTGTGAAATAGGATATTTTTACCCAGAAATGCTCCAGTCAAGGATGTTGTATACATTACCCCAGAAGGCCTGAACATATTTTTGAAAATTAGAAAGGCTTGGATGTCAGCATCCCTCTGCTACAGTTTATCAATTGTAATGAGGAAACAGAAGCCTTCTTTAATTTAATAACCAGCTGTCTAGAACATAATTTAAAGAGTTGGAAAAAAAACAATAAATAACAAAAATGTTTCATAGAAATGCTTTCTAAGTACCCTAAGGACAGTGGATAAATCACAGTCATTTTACCCCCACTCCACAAATCAAGCCTAGCCTTAGTTGGAAATCAAAACAGAATTGAAGAACTACTTATTAGGCCGAAAAAAACATATCACAGAACTACCACATTTAATTCAGCAGAACTTATCAGGATTAGCACTCTATTAAGAGAAAGCAAGTATACTACAGATAGAGAATAGACAGATCTTTCTTAAGACAAATAATGTTCTGCCTCTTATGACCTAACTTAGCATTTCTCCTCATCTACTCCAGTGCATTACATATAACAAAATAGGTGACTTTCTCAGACAGTGAAAGCAAATTGAACTACTCACTCAAAAGATATTTACATTCAGAATTAACTCAAACTCAGTCCTCAAGTACTACATGGAACAATTCCAACACAACTCCTAAGTAAGACTGCCAATGGATTTTCCATGACCTTTGCAAAATAAGTATTTTTTACCAATAAGCTTTCAACAAAAGTATTGTAATACACTTATTAAACAAAAAACACACAAAAACACCCCACCAGAAACATGCCCAAGAAAACAATGGAAATCATTTAGACAGCCATACAAGAGTATTTGAGGACGTGAGTTAGCCATTCTTCAGGCCTGGGTTCTAGTATTGCATCTTCAAAGTCATGTTACACCACACACTCTCACATCTGAGAAGTCCAGAAAACTAACATGAAGCAATATAAAGCAGGCTTTATATTGATGGAACTTAACTGCTTTAAAGTTGTCAGATTTAAATTGATCCTTTACATGAACAATTTTATTTTCCTAACCAGATCCCACTATATTTAGGGATGCACTGTACAAAACTGCATTTTCTCCCCACCTACTCATCTTCACAAGCATATTTTTGGGTCAAAACAGTTTCTTTTAATTTCTTATACAGAATAGTAAATATTTCATTTCCTGCACACCTTAATGTTAAAAAAAAAAATCATCATTTTACCAATTTGCTAAAGATAACTGAAATGTAACCTTTATGACAGGTAACTTCAGATCAGAAAACATAAACATGTCATTGCCTCCAGTGAATGTATTCCATTTTAATAGCAACGCTCAGCCCATCTGCAAATACAGCCAAGTGCAAGCAGTCACATTTTATTTTCTCACATAAAAAATATCAGAGATCAATTCTACTGATTATGTTTTGGTTTGCTTGAATAAAAGGCCATTTAAAAATTTTATCTGGTTTAAACAAAAAAAGACAAACTTGTCCTTCAATTCTAAAAGCAAACAAACAAAATCCCACATGGAGTTGGAAATTTGATGCATTCAATTACAATGACTGGAAACCCATTCAGTAAGAAAAACCTCTAATGTTCATTTTTGTTGTTGTTGTTCAACATAATTCATTTATATTCTCCATGCTTAGTTAAAATCAATCGTAGACCAAGCTACAGCTGCAATTAGTTTGCACTTCACCACCTGTAGCACTGATTGTATCTGGAGAGGTGTAGGGAATAACGGCACTTCTGGCTTTGCCACTGACTAGTAATTGTTCCTACAGAGGCAGGACTCCTGAGGAGTGGCTACCATTCCTTCTGTGGCAGCAAGTAAGTGGCTCCTCAAGCCCTCAAATTACCCGCTACATGATTTTACTCTATTAGTTTAAGTGTTCTTGTAACAAGCTACAGCTGTATTTTGAACATAATACCATCTCGGGGGAATTGCAATGCATATTTTCAAACTATTAATTAAGTGTACTGTACAAAGGACTACCTGATACAACAGGGAGCAAGTACAGTATGACTTTAGAGTTGAGAGTTCCAAACGCAGATCTCTCCATGCAACAGAAACACAGTTCAATAGTTCGTATAATACAGTGAAAGTCCTTGCAAATTATTAGACCACTCCAGAAACACTACAAAATACATTTCAATACATTTTTGAAAAGCTATTTGTGTGTTACTTCTTATCTAGTGAGACTTAAGAGATATTCCCAGAGCTGTAACTCCAGGATTTTAGACTGCTTAAGCCACAGACAAGATTACAAAAAGAATGTGAACAATTTTCTTGCCGCTGAACACATAAAACTGGAGGTAGAGAGCTGCACTGTTATTTCAGGAACATGGGAAAGACCAAGAAACTGGCCATGAACAGACCACTCTAAAGTGCTTACAATGCTTAGGCATTTTGCCAGCCATGCTTGTAGGCTCAAACATTGCACAAATGTGCTGATTCCTATTCACTTCTTGTAGAGACAAGCTGATATTGCAAAGTTGCATAATGCAAGTGAAGTACAGAATGGCTTTGTGACACACAGCTGAGATCAGAAACAGTGGTTTCATCTATTTTGGTAAGAGCTGGCACATCTCCCCAAGAGAAGCAGGTAAAAACTAGCAGTTATATGGTTTCAAGCAGCACCTGGAAGAGCCTTACAAAAGCATTACGTAGGCAACCAAAGAGCAGCCTCGCATTCATGAACTGATATGAGAAACACAGGCATCACTTACATGTCACTAATTAAAGAAAAATTCTGTTAATTCCTTGTGCTGTTGGACCACACTGATTGGTAAAGAAAAAAGGGCCAGAGGAATTTTTTTTTTTTAGGAGGAAGTTTTTCACTCAGAGGGTGGTGACGCACTGGAACAGGTTGCCCAAGGAGGTTGTAGATGCCCCATCCCTGGAGGCATTCAAGTCCAGGCTGGATGTGGCTCTGGGCAACCTGGTCTGGTGGTTGGCAACCCTGCACATAGCAGGGGGGTTGGAACTAGATGATCATTGTGGTCCTTTCCAAACCCAGGCCATTCTGTGATTCTATGAGTTTCATCTGGCATTGTGAACTTTGAGTAAAGGATATCTGTGTTCACATGCATCTACTTTTTAACAGAATTCAACTCTAGCATATGCTTAGATAATTTCAAATTAAGAGAAAAAAAATCTATTCCATACGAAAAATATCTTTCTGTAAAAGAAGACCTGCATCATTCTAAGAACAAAATAACTTCAAACACGCTGCATTAGGAGAAAACTCAAAACGAATTTGAATTATTTTTTGCTTGTAATTCAAAAAAGCTTTTTTTTTTTTTTTTTTTTTTTTAAGTGCTACTTCAGTGAGTGCTGTATCTCACATTGCAGGTAGGCAGGACATTTAGGGTTGAAAACCTAAGACTGCATGAGAAACAGGTAATCATTTTGCTATTATCCTTAATTTTCACAACAATCATTGCCAGAAAGAGGAATGGAAGCAATGGCTTTTTTTTATTCTCATTACAAACTCTCTCTTTCTGAAGCAATATCAGAATTTTAATGACTCATATATTCTGTGAATGAACACTGCAACTCTGACATTTTCAATGTTCTGTAATTTGATTTGTTGGCAATTCCTATTCTCTCCTGCTTACAACCTGCAGGAAAGAGGTGAAATATCTACCCAGTCAAAAGAGAGAGAATTTATAAGACAACTTTATGGATTCCTTTTAACTATCCAGTAAAGTGGAGAGCTTTGCCTTATTACACATCTTGAAAAACCAATATGCACATACCCAAGTAATAGCAATCTTTCCAAGAATGAGTTTGAATAGCTTCAGGGGAGAACTTAGCCATATGTTAAACAAGTCTCCCAAAAGTTTAAATTCTTCTGCTTCATAAAGTAGACACACAAATGTTAATGTCCCTTTCTTGACACAGAGCAAGGATGATTTTTTAAGATTGCAGTGGTGTCCATCCAATGCCTTAAAGCTGCAAAAAGAGAAGGCAGGGTGATGCCCCCAGGCCATGGGCTGAGCAGGAGATGCAGGAAGGGCACCTGGTAGGGTGAACACTTCTCCTTTCCTTCAAACTCATCACCCTCTTGTCAGCATGGTTCCAGTGCCAACACAGCCCTGCTCTGTCCCAGGTAATAAGTTCCTCCTTTCATGGTAAATGATATTTCCCATCTAAATCCAATCTGATGCCTGCAGCTAGAACTTGCTAACTTCATCAGTTATCTCACCTACACCCCACGTGGCCCTTCACGCTGCCAATAAGTGAAGGAGAACTTTGTTTAAGATTCCCAAATGAGAATCGTTAACAAAATACTATGAAACTAACATTTTAAGGTTCCTAACTCACAGTCTTAACGGATCAAATCAAAAGTTATCTAATTTTATAACAAATACACCCAGCATTTCTCCATATAGTTATTTTCAGCTTTCAGCAGATAAAGGAGGCTTATCACACCTCTAGCTTAGGAATTTTATGTTCACCTTGTGTGACATTTCCTTCCTAGCACAGACGTGCTGCAGCGCTAGCACTGCACTGTGCAGCCAACAGCAAAGCCAGAGCCATCTCGGCTCTTCAGTGAGCAGATAGCAATGACACAAGGATCCCTCAGCAGATCTCTGCGCTTAGTTCTGAACTGGGGAAAGAAGAAAGTGCTGGGGAGGATGGTTTAGTCACCTTCCTCCCTTGTTCTCTGCTGCAAATTCTGATTCATTCCCAGTTTGGCATTTACTCTTCTCTACTAGATTATAGAGCTGTCCGTCTGTTTGCATTTCAAAGAGGCATCCACTGGATGGAAATAAATCCTTATTGAAAAAGCCTGTTTTTCTTCATCTGTATTTGGACCTCTAAAAACAGTCATTTGGGGCACTGAGAATTGTACAACTAACAGTAACTGGAAAAGCCTTTTTCAGCCTCATCTCTGGGACTTGTACCACTTGTAAATGAAGCTGTTTTTCCCGATGCTTTGAATGCTTCAGAAACAATTATAACTCTTTTTCTTTTAATAGATCTTATGAAAGTTATTATTATAAAAGGAAATTTATTCCTTCTATAAATGTTAATCGTATTTTGAAACCATTTTATTATCCCTGCCAATTACAGAACACGTTAAACACAACAACACATTAAAATTATCACTGTAATTTTTTTTTCAAATTGTTTGAAAGCCAAGTAACAAATAAGATACGAGAACTGACATTAATAATGAGATCGCATTGACACATTTTATATGCATGCATAATTATTTCAAGATAAATGCTGACTACTGAAAAAGCTGCTTTTTGCACACACATTTCTATGTCATCTCTCTGGCTGATGGAAGAAGAGCATGAACAAAGTTTGTTAGTTTATGAAACATGAATGTATTGAGGAATAACAAAAATGCTGGACAAAGTATGTTGGCTTCACCTGGGGATGAATGTTACAGTGCTGAATGCATACACATGCATATTACTGTAAAATACTGTAGCCTGACTGAATACTTTAAATTACGACAAGCTCTTAACTTACCTAGTATGTACATTAAAAAAGCATATATATAAAAGCTCTTTGTTGCATTTTGTTTCATTTACCCAAAGAACGAAACAGCTTTCTTTTCAAAATCCATTCATTCAATCCAATTTTAGTATTGTAAGAAAAATTCCTTCCTCGCTGATCAAGTCTACTTCTCTCAGAGAATCTCTGTCAAGTAAAATAGTTTTCAAAATTGTCCTTCAGCTATTTCAAGTTTTCTGAGTGATTCCCTTAAAGTGTATGACACTGGGGCCCAAGGAAAATAAGTACGTCTCAAAACCAGCAAAATTATTCGGAATACAAAGGGTCCCCTTCATCTGGTTCACACAGAAATCAAAATACATACCTGGAAGTGAATTTCTACCCTTCGTGTTGTTTTTGCATAATAGCTTACTATCAAGCGATCTTAGAAATGCTTTGTAATTCTGCTTCTGCAGCACTTTTGTCCCAGAGCTCCAGTCACACCACTTCTTCTCTGTGCCTCATGTTAGAGGGGTCTCCTCCTTTACTTAGACCTGACATCCATTGTGCCGCTGCCCCCAGATGGGTCATTTCATCATAACTTCAATACTTTCCACTTTTCCTTATTAGGATATGCATATTTAGAGCGCTAATTATTCTCAACCAATCCCCTGTCCAGACCCTCCGTGCATACATGGAGGGAGCTTCCAAGTAAGGTAGGCTCTATGGCCCACACTGAAGTGAAGCATCATGCTGTCTGAAGTCTACTCTAAGTGTTTACACAAGGAATTCATGCTTGTTTACTACTTTCTGTCCAGGCTTGCCTTCTGAGCCCTTGAAATGTCAGCCAGCCACAAGGAAGACTGCATCAATTTACTGCCTCATTACTTCAGGTTTTGGAGGCTACTCCTAGGTAAGCAATACATGGAAAGTAAAATCTAACAAAGAAAACTGCACTGAAACAGCAAGCTGAAAAACTTGAAAGCAAGAATGTTAAAGCATGACATATCTCCCTGGTATTTCACAGGTAAAAAAGTATATGAAGTGGGATTAAATTGTTTAGAAGAGCTTAAAAAAAGCAATAGATCTTGATTTTCCATATAACTCATATTAACTCAACAATATAGGTATACCTTAAAGGACCCTAACAGCCTGTGCCAGAAATGCAGACAAATAAACTGAAGCACCATTCGCTTACCAATCCCAGCTTTTTGTTTCACAGACCCATGCAATCAAAACTGCCTCACTCTCCTGATTTAACTCCTAAACCAAATCTGAATTAACCATTCTGAATGAGCAGCAGTCAGTCTCTGAAAACTCAGCTCAGTCAAGAAGGTTACAGGAGCTGGGGAAAGCATGGAGGAGGAGGAGCAGGCAGCACAGGCACCAGGTTAGCAGCCGGCTGCAGTGAAAATAGTATAGTCCCTCGATGGAGAGCATACCAAAGCTCTGAGAGAAAAGGATCAGCTCGTTAGAGAGCTTGACGACTCATGCTAAAACAGGAAAAATCTCATCTCCGACAGAACTTGTAAATTTTCCAGTCAATAGTCTCCACTAAAATTGATGGATCTTGCTCTAGGAGAGTTCATTATCATGACCAGCAAATTTCCTTTGGAAATATACCCTTTAGTAATTAGTATATTCCTCAAACCTGATCTACAATAGCAGAATTGATTAAGAAGAATAGTTAAAAATGTAAGCCACATTTTCCAATATTATCTAAGTCCTGTTTTTTTGAAAACAAATGCATGATTCTATTAAAAAGAAAAAAGAAAAAACACAAAATATGGAAAACATCATTGCTTTGTGCTCCTAGTAGATTAACTGTCCAAATCTATAATACAGCTTGTATACAACTCAATAGGAAAAACACCCACCAACTTTCTTTGAGTGTTTCCACTTTCCAAAAATTCACATCAAAAATTCCAGCATTTTCTCTTCTCTGTACCTCTCTTGTCTTCTGTTCTTTAAAACTGAAAATAAAAATTCTTCCTCGCCCCAGAGTTAACTAAATAAATTGCTGTGCCCACACAAAATTCTGCAAGACTGCTCAGGGAAAGCATTCTAGTATTCATGTGTATGTTCAAGAGTATTACATATGTTTGTTATTTGGATTTTAACCATTTTTCCCCCTTCAGTTTTTGATAGTTTCCTTTTTACTTCCCCAAAGATTACTGCAAAATGTTTTTCTAACATACAGTGAGAATGCAGGTGCACATTTAAGCAGGATTCAGGAATGCTATTCTAACACTGTCTAGTCATAGATCTTCCTCTAAATGTATCAGTACACAAAAATATGAACAAGGTGTTCAAGGCCAGGTTGGATGCGGCCCTGGGCAGCCTGGTCTAGTATTAAATGTGGAGGTTGGTGGCCGTGCCTGAGGCAGGAGGGTTGGAGCTTGATGATCTTTGAGATCCCTTCCAACCCAAGCTGTTCTATGATTCTATGAATATAGTGTTAAACAGATTATTTTCTTTTACACATTTCTGGACTTCATCCTCATTTGATTAGAAACCCTTCTTGGTACAATAATTATAAGCTTATCAACCAGAGAATGAAAGGCAACAGATTTTTATTCTTTCAAAGAAGAACAGCCAAGCTGTTGCTGTGGTTTATTATATAAAACCCTTAGTTTTGATACTGTGATTAAAATGTCAATTTTCTTTAAGTGCCATTCTCCATCATATGGATCTGATTAAATCTGCACAGCTTATAAGTATGAGAATTACAAGGATTGGAACTGAGATAAACTACACTTGAAAGCACAGACACAGGGTTTGCATGCGTCCTGTACAACAAACTTGAGAGCCATGACTCTCAGTCTACCTGTGCTGCATTTAAAAGGTAACATCTCTTTCCTTGGTGAAATGGTAACAGTGTTACAACACACTAATAGCTCACGCAATGATGCAACCAGGTGTTTATTAGACATTGATTACTGTTTTGAGAACTGGCTGAAAGAAGCCTTCCTTAGAGGGCACAGCACCCAAACTGAAATGGCAGAAGATCAGCACCAAAGAACAAACGCAGACGATGGCTATGTACATAGCTCCAACTGGCTTCAGAGGAGTCAGGTTAAATGAGAAAACCCTTCAGGTTCAGGCAGCATCCCAGAGCTTAAACCAAACTTGTATGACTGAACAGCACAGGGAGCAATTCCAACAAAAAAGTATCATACTGATAGTTTTGTACTGATGACCTGTGGGTTAAGAATAGGCAAACAAATCTTGTTTGAGAGCTTCTGGACTTGGGCTGTCGGCTGAGTTAGAACTTGTGCTGGCAGTAAACCATTCCTGCACACCTCTGCTAGAGGCTGTGCTGCTGTTGGTTTGTGTCTGCCAGATCAGGCTGAGTTCTCATTGCAGCCTTCCAGTACCTAAAGGGAGCCTACAAACAGAAGAGGAGTCAACTCTTTACAAGGGTAGATAATGGACAAGGGGAAACAGTTTTAAGTTGAAGGAGGGAAGATTTAGGTTGGATGTCAGGGGAAAGTTCTTTACTATGAGAGTGGTAAGGTGCTGGAACAGGGAAGTTGAGGATGTACTGTCCCCTGGAGGTGTTCAAGGCCAGGCTGGATGGGGCCCTGGGCATCCTGGTCTAGTATTAAATGGGGAGGTTGGTGGCCCTGCATGTGGCAGGGGGGTTGGAGCTTGATGATCTTTGAGGTCCCTTCCAATCCAAGCCATTCTATGATTCTATGACTCTACTGAAAGGAAGATTCCAATTTCTGTTTTACTACTTGAAAATCACATTTGTAATTAAAAATAAATAAATAAAAAACAGTTCCAAGTTAAAATATGGTGCTGTTATTGAAACACATGCTTGATGGCGGCAAAAACAGTGTTTTCCCACTGGAACTCTCAAACTGACATCCCAGATCCTCTACAGTTTGACAGAAATGTTTATGTGTTAAAGCAGTCATTGAAAATAAATATTATACTTATTTGAAATTACAAACCACTTCACATTATTAATCACTTCAGCAAGCTGTGTACTTTCTACACTTGTAATCACTCATAGAGATAAGATTATTGCTAAAGCAGACACAAAGGTACGTGCCAACAGCTGTTTAAAAAACAAACAAAACTGAAGAGTATTTTCCCAAACATCTTTAACATGGTGAGCTGTGGTCCATGCTTTCCAAGCTACTACCAGCCAACAATAACCTAGGCAGCCATACACAACACACAAATGACCAACACACAGTCCCTCCTCCAGGTGACTAATTTCCCCGCGGTTTTCCTGTGTTACGTACCAGAGTTCTCTGTAGGACATCGTTGCCCAGCTCAGGTTAGAAGGGGCTTCCCCGGAGGTACTGCATTCCAAGCCCCTGCTCAGAGCAGGTTTAACTAGATCAGGTCAATAAGGCCAGGATTACCATCCAGCTTGATAGAAATCCTAATCCCCTAAATCTCTGAGACTAACAAGGAATAAGTAATTTAATATGCAAAGATTATAATGATTATAAAATATTGAAGAACACTGAAATAAATTTTCATTTCTTTAAAAAAACAAAAACGAAACAGAACTATGTAAGAATGAAATTGCTAGCAACATATTTTTTAAAATAACAGCATGTTTAACAGGACAATTTGATTGCTGAATGATTAAAATGGGTCAATATCAAACAGAAGTTCCTTATGACTTATTAAAGATAGTAACCTTTTTTTTCATAACTGCATATAAAACAAAAAGAGGCATCTCAAGGGGGATTTTCACTGAGCTTCAAAAGAGCTTCTACCTTGAGCTATGGCTAGAACAACATCTTCACACCTATTTAAGATGACGCAAAGGCAGGCTTTTATAAACATCAGTGTGCAACTTTTTATACATTTACACAACCTCCATCACATGAAATCTTTAAATCAAGATTACAGGTAACGCAGCTAAAAGCAACTTTGCAACCTTTGCAATCAGGGCCTGATTGACATCAAAAGTGTTCCAGCAGGTAAAAAATAGAAATGTCCCAGAAGTTACTGGGATTTATGTGCTGGGTGATTCAGTTCTTTTGAAAACTTTAGACCTGCTTTTAAAGGACATATTTTGATCCAGCAAGAAAAAACGACAGGATCACAGGTGTCTCTAGAACAGAGGCCAGGCTGGAATTACCATGATTTTAAATCTACAAATAGATAAATGACTTTTTGTTAACCTTTTTTTTTTTTTTTTTTTTTTTTAACCAGTTGTCCTCCCTACTAACTCAAAAGATTCACCAGTTCTCTTTCTCTTATTTTCATGTTAACCTCATCTGAAGTTCCCATATCTCAAACTGCTTAGCTATTCTGTAGGTATTTCACTTCTTCAAAGAAAAAAAAATAGGGTTATTCTCAAGACAATTTACTCCAGGAGGGGAAAAAAAGAAAAGAGAAAGAAGGAAAGCCTAGAGTCTCAAATAAAACAATCTTGGAGCACTGAAAAAATACCAAGCGCCAGATAAATCAGAATGAAATACTGGAAATTGGCAACATGGGGCAGGAAATTTCAGTTGTCACAGAACCTCTACTGAATGTAAATCAGAAAATGCAGACACAAAGACAAATCTATGGGAGTGCTACAATGGATCAATTTCTTCTCTCAATTTATCTCCTAAAATAACACAGCTTTGCTTTAATGTGCTGTTGACTTAAATACGACGTTCCTAGAACTGGACAGACCTATAGAGAGAATCCCTTTTAATTCTGACCAGGCTTATTATACCATGGCAAAGCAGAGGTACATACATCCTTCTAACTTCTCCAGCCAAGCACAGAACAGCGCCTTGTATATTTCACAAGGTCTCCACAGAAAGTGCAGAGAGCATGCTGCCAGTACTTGAGCTATACAAGGAGCATCCTGCAGCTTTTTCACCTCTGTTGCTCCATGAACAAGTGAAGAGATCTGCAGAATATGTAGAACTTTAACTCTTTCAAATATACGACATATTAACACTGTCTTCAATGTAATATTAAACTCATTTTCTAGGCACAATAGTCTCTTTAGTGAGATAAAGAATAAAGCAGTTTGATTTTAGCTTTGACTACAGTTAAAAATTAATTTCATTCTATACTTCTCTTTCCCCAAAACCAAATACGTGACATCCTATATAGGACGTAAAATAGAATGTGACAGCTACTGTAGCATAACTACATTAACCATATTACTCACAAAGTGTTTACAGTAAAGACCTTGGTAATGGTTGATTGCAACTTTTTTCTTTTTATATCAGCCAGTGACCTAACTTGTTGCTCATTCCCTTAATAGTAGCATAATGATTTTCTCTATTGCTATTACATATCTTGAAACTGAGTTAAAAACAAGTTACTTATCCCAGGCATTAGATCAGTACCATCACACTTATCCCCTACTCAGCAAAGCTCAATAGAAGCAACCCCTATCCCTGCTTAGACATCTATGTCAGACACATTAATAACTAATAGCAGTAGACTACTATTAATGTACAGACTAAAAGCAAGCAAGCAAGCATCTTCTGGCCTACATGGATTACCTTTAGGGCAAAAGATCTGCAGATTCATTTATACTTGAATACCTTATGGTTTAAGCCAATGAATCACCTGACAGATGACAAGCATCAGAAAGCTAGAACTGAAAGAGTGACAGAAGAATGGACAGAAAGTAATTGAGGATACAACAATACTGAAGATTTTATGAGGAGGTTCAGTACCTAACTTGCATGTGAGCCTCTGGATGAAGTACACGTGAGTAAAGGTGGAGTCTGGAAAACATGGAATGCCCAGTGTTTTAATTCTACCAACTACATATCACACGTATCTTGTCACAAATACCTATCAGAAGAAGCATAATGCCTCCGCCTCTGTTCCAAGGCTGAAACCCCAGTCTAAGTACCCCATGTTTCCACAGCAGGCAGAAGAGCTGACTGCCAGCACACAATCTGCTGATTTTATTTGAAACCATTCTTAGATTGAGACTTGGGTGACAATAAAGATACAAAAGAAAAGGTATTTTGTCTTAAAGACCCTATAGAGGACTATTTTGAACAACTCCTGTGTCCAAACACCCTACTTAGCAGGATACACAGCTCCATGTGTAAAAGTAGACTCAAGAGAAAGTGCAAAACAGAAGCACAGGAACAAAGTCATCACTGTGTTAAGGTGGTTTTGAGCAATTCATTGCTCTCATTCAGGAACAGCTCCTCAAAGCAAGGTGGGACTGACGTGCAGGAGGCGCTAACCTTGAGGTACCCTACACACCACGGGCCAGGGCTTAGCCCTCTGTGATTTAGTAGTGGTACATGAAAGGCAAGTTTTACTGAATGGATGCAATCCAAAAGGGCGTTTACAGAGATAGACGAAGTTTTATTTCGAAATCAGGTATAAAATAGTAATTCACTTTTAACACATTACTCACAATTGCAACATTCTATGGCAACACATCCTGCTTGACTTGCTTTTGCAACAAGAAAGCTACAGGGTTTATAACATCTTCTGTTAATTACATAAAAAATTTTAATTATTCTTCAACATTTCCCTTGAGAGTAGTAACTTCAGGTGCTAACTAATAAACGAATTATTTTTGTAAGCTGAAACATCTCAACTGTTCATTCTGAATGCTCAGCTTCATCACTGAAGCACAGGAACACCCTGTGAATTTTCAACAAGGTGTCAAATATGAAACGTGTACCAAGCAGATGCACACCCAAGGAGGCAACCAAGTCGCATATAGTGAGGTTGCTCCAGCTCTCCGTATTTCCTCTGAATATTTGTCTACATAGACTAACTGCAGAGTATTTAAACTATTACTGACTTTCCACGTTAGGCACATACAATGAAGGTTTAAATTAGAGGGAATTTTGCTCCTGGTCTTTAAGTTTAAACAATCCAGACCTCATGTGGCCTTCCAATACCTGAAGGGAGTATATAAACAGGAGGGGGAACGGCTGTTTACAAGGGTGGATAGTGATAGGACAAGGGGGAATGGTTTTAAACTGAGACAGGGGAAGCTTAGGTTAGATATTAGGAGGAAGTTTTTCACATGGAGGGTGGTGACGCACTGGAACAGGTTGTCCAAGGAGGTTGTGGATGCCCCATCCCTGGAGGCATTCAAGGCCAGGCTGGATGTGGCTCTGGGCAGCCTGGTCTGGTGGTTGGCGACACTGCACATAGCAGGGGGGTTGAAACTAGATGATCATTGTGGTCCTTTTAACCCAGGCCATTCTATGATTCCATGATTCTTTTATATAAAATTACACCTGCTGTGTTTTGTTCCAGCAGCATATGCACATGCCACAAAAAGCACCTGCCTTGCCACCAGGAGGACTAATGGCTGCAGACAGGATTTGCAGGGAGCACTCCATAAGGTAGCAGCAGCCAATGCACGCAGCATGGGCAACAAACAAGAAGAGTTGGAAGCCATGGTGTGGCAGGCAAGCTATGACCTAGTCGCCATTACGGAAACATGGTGGGACTGCTCCCATGACTGGAGTGCTGCAATGGATGGCTACAAGCTCTTCAGGAAGGATAGGCAAGGAAGAAGGGGTGGCGGTGTGGCTCTGTATGTTAGAGAGTGCTTTGATGCTACTGAGCTTGTGGCTGGGGATGATAAGGTTGAATCCCTATGGGTAAAGATCAGGGGAAGGGCTGACAAGGCAGACATATTGGTGGGCGTCTGCTATAGACCGCCGAACCAGGATGAAGAGACAGATGAGGTGTTCTATGAGCAGCTGGCAGAAGCTGCGAGATCGCCGGCCCTTGTCCTCATGGGGGACTTCAACTTCCCTGACATATGCTGGGAATACAACGCAGCGCAGAAGAAGCAGTCTAGGAGGTTTCTGGAGTGTATGGAGGATAACTTTCTGATGCAGCTGGTGAGAGAGCCTACGAGAGGAGCTGCCCCGCTAGACCTGCTGTTCACAAACAGAGAAGGTCTGGTGGAAGATGTGGAGGTCGGGGGCTGTCTTGGACAGAGTGACCATGAGATGGTAGAGTTCTCGATTCTTGGTGGAGCCAGGAGGAAGAACAGCAAAACTGCTACCTTGGACTTCCGGAGGGCGGACTTTGAATTGTTTAGAAGACTAGTAGGGGGAGTCCCCTGGGATTCAGTCTTAGAGGGTAAAGGGGTCCAAGACAACTGGTTGCTCTTCAAGAAGGTAGTCTTACAGGCGCAGGAGCAGGCTGTCCCCCTGAGCTGCAAAATGAGCCGGCGGGGAAGGAGACCGGCGTGGATGAATAGGGAACTATTCTTGAGGCTCCGGGAGAAAAAGAGAATCTACATCCTGTGGAAGAAGGGACGGGCAACTCAGAAAGAGTACAGAGAAGTTGTTAAGATGTGCAGGGAGAAAATCAGAAAGGCGAAAGCCCAGCTCGAACTCAACCTGGCCGCTGGGATAAAAAGAAACAAGAAACCCTTTTACAAATATATCAACAGTAAGAGGAGGACTAAGGAGAATCTCCATTCTTTACTGGATGAGGCTGGGAATATGACTACTGGGGATAAGGAAAAGGCAGAGGTCCTGAATGCCTTCTTTACGTCTGTCTTTAAAGGTCAGACCAGTTATCCTCAGGGTACTCCACTTTTTGACCTGGTAGTCTCGGCTGGGGAGCAGACTAAACCACCCACGATTCAGGAGGAAACAGTCAGAGACCTGCTACTCCAACTGGACTGTCACAAGTCCATGGGGCCGGATGAGATTCACCCGAGAGTGCTGAGGGAACTGGCGGAGGTGATAGCCGAGCCGCTTTCCATCATCTATCAGCGCTCCTTGTTGACTGGTGAAGTACCGGAAGACTGGAGGCTTGCCAATGTGACTCCCATCTACAAGAAGGGCTGTAAGGAGGACCCGGGGAACTACAGGCCTGTTAGCCTGACCTCGGTGCCAGGGAAGGTTATGGAACAGATTGTCTTGAGGGAGATCACGCGGCAAGTGCGGGACAACCGGGGGATCAGGCCTAGCCAGCATGGGTTCACGAAGGGCAGGTCCTGCTTGACCAACCTGATCTCCTTCTATGATCTAGTGACCCGCCTGGTGGATGAGGGAAAGGCTGTTGATGTAGTCTACCTAGACTTCAGCAAAGCCTTTGACACTGTCTCCCACACTATTCTCCTGCAGAAGCTGGCAGTCCGTGGCTTGGACAGGTACACTCTTGGCTGGGTAAGGAACTGGCTGGAGGGCCGGGCCCAGAGAGTGGTGGTCAATGGAGCTAAATCCAGCTGGCGACCGGTCACGAGTGGTGTTCCCCAGGGGTCGGTGCTGGGGCCTGTCCTCTTCAATATCTTTATTGATGACCTGGATGAGGGCATTGAGTGCACCCTCAGTAAGTTTGCAGATGACACCAAGTTGGCTGGAAGTGTCGATCTGCCTGGGGGTAGCGAGGCCCTACAGAGGGATCTGGACAGGCTGGATAGCTGGGCTGAAGCCAATGGGATGAGGTTTAATAAGACCAAATGTCGGGTCCTACACTTTGGCCACAGCAACCCCAAGCAACGCTACAGGCTTGGGGCGGAGTGGCTAGAAGACTGTGTAGAGGAAATGGACCTGGGGGTGTTGGTTGACGCTCGGCTGAACATGAGCCAGCAGTGTGCCTGGGTGGCCAAGAAGGCCAATGGCATCCTGGCTTGTATCAGAAGTAGTGTGACCAGCAGGAGCAGGGAAGTAATTGTCCCCCTGTACTCAGCTCTGGTGAGGCCGCACCTTGAGTACTGTGTCCAGTTCTGGGCCCCTCACTGCAAGAAAGACATTGAGGCCCTGGAACGTGTTCAAAGAAGGGCAACAAAGCTGGTGAGGGGTCTGGAGCACAGGCCTTATGAGGAGCGGCTGAGGGAGCTGGGATTGTTCAGTCTGGAGAAGAGGAGGCTCAGGGGAGACCTTATTGCTCTCTATAACTACCTGAAGGGAGGTTGTAGTGAGCTGGGGGTCGGCCTCTTCTCTCGTGTAACTGGTGATAGGACTAGAGGGAATGGTTTCAAGCTGTGCCAGGGAAGATTCAGGCTGGATATTAGGAAATACTACTTCTCTGAAAGAGTGGTCAGGCACTGGAATGGGCTGCCCAGGGAGGTGGTGGAGTCACCGACCCTGGAGGTGTTCAAGGAACGTTTGGATGCTGTGATGAGGGATATGGTTTAGCGAGAACCATTGGTGATAGGTGGATGGTTGGACTAGATGATCTTATAGGTCCTTTCCAACCTTAGTGATTCTGTGATTCTGTGATTCTTATCTTGTGCTCCTCTGATAACTGACAGATCAACTACATGCAGAGCACACTGCCAGCTGAAGCACCATGTTATCAAATCATCACTTATAAAGCAATCTACATAAAGAAATAGAAGGTTCTGCTTGGTAAACTGCATGGATAGCTTGCTTATTCTGTACCAGTGCAATATAGCCTTGAGAGATAAGAAAGAACTAGTGAATGGGTGCTGTACGTGTGTCATGTGTCTCCTTCCACTGTAAAGGCCACTGATTTGATTCACACTTTACCACTTGGAGTATGTCAACAGTCAAAATTAAAGGTCATCAGCAAAACCCATATAGCAATACATGTTCCTGTGATACAAACAAGCAGAAAAACATACAATGGATTATAAGTGAAGAGCTAATTCCTTAGTGGACATTTTGCTTACAGAAAATGAATTCTTAAAGTGCCAACACAATGGAAACTAGCTATATCAGATATCAGCATAGATTTTATTCTATAAGTTGTCTAGTAGGTTTTAACCTCTTTTCCCCACACACTGCCACAAGATGAAGAAATGACACAAAAACTTCAGGAACTGATCTTGATTGAATAATTCATCTTAACACTACAGAAAATTAAAAATCCTCAGCTGCAAAATAGCAAAGAACAAGTTTCAGCATAACAGATTTTTAATTTCACCAAAGGAAACATATACTAATCCCACTTTATTTGATGTATCATTCCACTATAGAGCTACGAAGAGCAGAAAGATGCACACACATCTTCAAAACCTACTTAAAATATTAATTGTAAAGCACAGCATATTTGGCAAGTCCTTCCCTGCTACTTCCACTCAAGTGTAAAACAACATCTCTGCAAATTCTGATGTGCCACAGTCTTCCTTCCTCAGGCAATGATCTTATATCTCATTAGCTAAGTAGGTCTGAGCAGGATCAGAACTGAAAATGTGCAAAGAGGTCAAGACTCAAACCTGGAGGGTATCTATACGTGAGAAGAATTCAAACACACCCACACAATGTTCATCTGTACACTGCTAATCCCCTCATTAGATAGAAAGACCTGTGGCTGGAGCAAGCACCATGCTGAGATAGTTCCCCCAGGATATCCAGATATCAATTGTTCTGATATTTCATGGCCTATTTAGCATGATTTTACATGATATATGCAGACATGGATTTTGTATACCACTTGCTCACTTGAAAGGATTACCCCCCTTCTTCTGCAAAGTCGCATGACAAAAATCAATCAAATGATGTACAGGCCAACATGCACATGAGCTCAACTTGAGATTCTCTCAGTATTTTAGCTTAGGTGAGATTTCCTCTCTGCTGTTAGCAGCTGTGCCCCACACCAGCTTTGCATGATTTTGACCAGTATGGCTGTCGCTTTACCTTACCTATACCAAACATAAACATGATGGCTGTAGTCATTCACAAGGCTTTTTGCACATACATAAGATGCCTTAAATGCCAAAAAACAGCATTAATCATTCAAAAAGCTCCTTATCCAGATATGTAATATTACTTGGTTTGCAGATCAAAATTTTGCAACTTCATATCGAGCTATTAAAAAAATAATTTAGTTACTCATAAAAAAACAGAAAATCGGAACTATTATCTATGATAGAGATTCCAAAAGGAATAAGTATTATTTCAAAAAAAATTATACTTCAGCTTTACTTCCACTTTTTTTTTTTTTAACCAAACCTATAAAATCATCAGAACCATACAATTTTTAGCATTTCATTGCAGCCAATTTGCCTGCAAAGACAACCACAATAATTCACAGTGTTCTTTTTTAGTTGCACTTGGGTACCATTTAGCAATTGCCCATTTCCTACTATGTGGTGCTCTCAGCTTTTCCATTTTTATCTATTTATTGTTCATCATGACTCTCTTGTTGATTAACTTCCCTTTTAATCACTTTTTTTTTTTCAATCCAAAGAAGTTCTCTTTCATGATTTCATTCTTCAGCATCTAATGAATCAGGCCTGCACAGATACCAATTATCATTGGTATTCTTATGTCTCAGTATTACCTCCCACTCCATTTACTTGTAACTGCTTTCAATTTCACGGATACATCTATATATTTATATATTAAACTGGCAAGTTTGTCATGTTTACTCTAACATTGACTACACTGTGCTTTTACATAGCAAACAAAATTATCATAATTGCTTATAGTTCAGTGATCAGCTACTTAGATTAATGGTAGCACAGAAGAATGAAGAGCTCCTATGCAATCTAAGATAGATGCAGTATTCTGCATAAAACGCTTTTTAGAGAACTCATTTAATGTATCACCTGTGACAACACAAGGGTCCTTTCATTATTCCCAAAAGGGATGAACAAAGAGAAATCAACAGATGAAGAAGCATCTTCCATAGCAGAACATGGGAGAGAGGCAACCACATGGTCCATGAGCTGCACCAGAACCTTACAAGGCAAACTCAGGAAGCCAGACTCCATGGGAACTGACTGCTGAATGCACCAGAAACATCTGTCCATGTTTTGAGAGCAGAGATATAATCATACTCATACTCACCTGCTTCTTATTCTTAAAATATAAAAAAAAATATTGAAAAGAAAAAAAACAACTAGACATCAAACTTCTACTAGATGTATATGTTTTTTACTCTCATGAAGGCACAGGTATTCCGGTATATTAAAAGGAATCTTTTTAAAGGAAAAAGACCGTAGCACTACTGACCTAACTTTCCTCGAAGGTTTAACTAACGTTCTGTATTCCCCAACTGCTAAATCCTGTTTTGCATAATGTTAAAATACAACTGTATTTTCTGTCAGTGGAGGCTGCACTTCAGTAAGGAAGAAAGCAAAAATGTGTGGCTGCATGTATATCAGCAATCAATTACTTAATTTTACAAGCATTTTAAATTGAAAGGGATGGCTTATGCCATAACACCTAAACAAGTTACACACACTTGGGAAGATAAATATTCTCCTTAGAAACCCAGGTTTCTGAGTGTCTAAATCATTACTGAAAATTCAGTACCCTCGCAAAACATTACTGCATATATGGTAACAATAGCATGTTTCCTAAAGCTGATAGAAATTAGGATTTAATTATGCAAATACTCATACATCAGTAACTCACAAGTAAGTATTCTCTCTGCATAATAATAGATACACATAATATACATTGATAACATACAATCATAACTGAATGCTTGTAATTATTCTCAGGATCAAAGCCCTTACTAAAAAACCGAAATAAATGTTTTCCAATTGTAGTAGTCATGATAGACTTACACATGAACATAATGAAATAAAGTTCTCTAGTATGTACTATATTTTGCCTATACAATAAGATAATCTTACAAATAATCAGTGTAAGACTGACAGTTACTAAAACAAAGAGGTGAAAATTGCATAGAGAATACTAATATTTACTAGGTAAACAGGAAAAATAACAAAATTCCAGAAACAGTATTCTTTAGGTAGTATGGATGGCTCACCATGTCTCCTAAGTGATAGGAAAGCTGAACTGATAGTTGGCCCTCCCTGGGCTAATGATCTGAAACTAGTCTCCAGGTAGTGACTGATACTGAGGGGCTACAGTAATAAAGAACATCAAGTCTGCTGGGGCCCCACATGTGCTAGAAGCAGCAAAACAGAGCTCTTCCTATGACAGCAGAAGTGGAGACTGCATGAGACAACTGCTCACCAGTGATAGCCACATACAAACCTTTGGTGACTTGGACTTTTGAAAGATATACAGCAGCTCAGAATTTCCTGTGAACACATCTCACACTGGTGATGAAAGAGCCTCTTTTCTGAGGTCTTCTAAAACTGAGATGACAGCAGATAAGGCAGCTAGAATAGAAAGCTGTAATTTTGTACTGGAGTGACCCATCAGCGATGGGTTATTCAGAAAGGAGCGAAAACTTCAAAGAGGTGAATAATGGTTTTATATTTCGTAAATGCTTCTGACTTTTTTAAAGCACTTTTAGAAATGGCTAGCACCTTCCTTTTGTTACCTAGCAAAAGTGGAACAAAAAATATGATTAGCTGAGGTGGAATTCAAAGCGCACCCAAATGAAAAATATGAAGGCCTATGAGATTAATTTCTTCGGAAAAGCACGGTTTCTACTTATGTTGCATTAGAAAAAGATTATGACTCAAATATCACCACTTTCTGAGGGAAAAAAAAAGGTAAAAATCAGATGCAGAATACACACAGTCTAAATTATATTGGCTGAATTAGGATAGATTTATGAAGCATGGTTTATTACCATTTACCATATTTATTATCCATATTTCACAGGATCTCAAACAGCAATCAGTGAAAATTTGAACTTGCAAATAGGAACCCAAAAATTTCTCTATGTATCTGTTTTAGAAGCAGTTGGAAATGAGGTTTGTACATTACCAAATGCTTGGCTGGGTGCTACAACCCGCTATCCAATATCTATGCAAGGCTGCAAAGTGTTTCCAGTTTGAGCATTTAGAGTCTCAGCTTCCACTCTTGGCTAATGTTTCCACTCTGCCTGCCACATTAAAGAATCGTCCCATACCAAAAGTTTCATCCACAACTGGGGAAGTCCTTTTCTTTAAAAGGAAGTGAATTAAATTATATAAACAAGAATAACAAAACAAACAAACAATAAAACACCACCTACATCCCCTTCGAACATCTCAGCTCCAACAAAACAAGAAACAGAAAGTCCAAGTGCTGCATTATGTGGTGCCGCATGCTGGCCGCCCATCTCTTGCAGCCTGCCTAGCTAATGCATACCCTCTTCTGCAGAAAGAAATCAAGCAGAGCAGTAAGGACTTCCAGCTACACTGAAATCTGCTAGCTGTGTTCATCCTTGCATCACTGTGCATGTTTTTCAATTCTGTGCTATGCTCTCACCACAAAAGATTTTACAGCAGTTTTTGCTTCAATCCATCAGATCAGCATTAGGATTGCTGAATAAATACAGCTCTATGGCAACAAGGATGGGCTAATTAAAAATACTTGCAATGCAGAAGATTCAGACTAACAAGCATTTTTTAATGATCAGATACAGAAATTCAGTGCGCAGCACAAATTTGGTGTCCTTAATTCCCCAAGGCCAAAGTACATCAGCAGCACCCAAGCTGTGGTACCACTCACACACAGCCTTATCCCTGCCCAGAAGCTGAACCTCCACCCCCACTGGCTCTTTTGCAATATTTGGTCCTGACATTGTGGCTAAATTTCAAGGCAGCTTCTGAAAAGAAGCTCCCGACACATGTTCCTCTGTTGTTAGCGTTTCATCAACTCCTATGTTTAAACCCAGACAACAATAGTGCCCAGTGTGTGCTTAAAGCCAAATATTCCTCTACCTCTAATAACACTAGATTTATTATTGACTTGCTTTAAAAATATTAAAATATTTATAGCACTATCAAACTCTTCAAAACATGTCTACTATCAGCAGAGCCACAGGTGAAATGGCCACCACAGAATGTTCTTCGGATCACATTAAAGATCTGAGCTTTGAACTGCTGGAGCACCTCCCAGGCTGGGTGGGACAAAGGACAGGGATCGATGAGAGCCTCACTGATCTTTCACCCAGATCCAATGAGATTATATTTACTGTCTGGTTCATGCTGTATTTGAAAGAACATCCGCTATCACGATACAAATGAATGTACAAATGAAACAGAAACATAACCTGTAAAAATAAATGCAATTTCTCAAGCTGTTTCTACACTAATTTGTCAGGTTTAGCACTGCTAGCAGTAACACAGCAGCAGCAGCATCAAATGATAGGATGAGAAATGGTTCTAGCAACCACAGCAGCCTAGAGGCTTTTATTTGGTTATAAAGTATAACTCTGGATCATTCTTACTTAAAAGTTAAATTTTACAAGTATAAACAAGAATATTTTTATAGTGTAGAAAGTGATTATTTTGTAGTCTTCTGAAACAACTCTCCCATGCATTCATTTCTTGAATTTAAAAAATTGCTGCCTAGATCTTTTTCTATTAAGCCTTCCCTTAAATTCTATTCACTCAGCATACACATGCAGGAGCTTCATCTATTTCTTGCTAGAACCTCTGGTCCTTAATCCTGCCTGGACCACTAAAGCAGCTGCATAGATAGATCCTGCTGGGGGTAGGGGCTGAACAGGACAAAGAACATCTCCTCACATTTTTCCAAGATGTATTATTTTTATTATTATTTTTTAAACTTTGAAAAAATAAATGAATGCATAACAAAAATAACTAAATACTTATTTCTAAAGAAAAAAAAACCATTGAAAATATTGCAATTAACATATTGGTTTATATTTGTATTCTGCGTCACTAGTTTTTAAAGGGAAGTACTGTCCCACCAGCCACTATCCACTAGATGCAACAGTCCAAGTTAAGAAGTAGAACAGTTAAATTAGATGGGACTCATTACTTGGAAGCACTGCTAAGAACTATGGAAAGCCGTGAAGATTCCAAACGAGGGCTGTGGCTTTCTTACAAAAAGTCCTGCATCAATTCACAGTTACATAGTTGTTGGTTCTTTTTCCACTTCCATTCACTAATCTTTTAAAATTAAGTCATTTTGTATCCTGCTTGGTATTTCCATGATGACATTTGAACTGCACTTTGGAGTCCCATCTACTAATAGAGCTCAAGGTAACTATTAGTTTTACATTTAAATAACAACAAAAAGTAGAACAATTTAAGAAAAGCAAATACAGAAACTAATTTAATTACAGTTCCCATATACACACAGGGAGGGCAGGAAACCTGAAGAGAAAGGAGCTACATTTCTTCAGAATCTGCTTATTGTGTGGGCATTCAGGAACACACGCTCTGTCCTCTCAGACCTGCTGTGAACAGTTTCCCTCACAATCATGCAGTCAAGAAGGGAACAACTGAAGAAGAATTTGAGGATTAATTAGTATGTTAATTGAGGTTACCTAGATTGTGATAGATGGGGACAACATACAAAACAAGTCACTAAGGCAGCTCAACTCATCTGTTAAAACCAAAATTAATGGACAAACAAAATTAAGTTCACTTTCTCATTGATTTTTATCCAGCTGCATTGGACTATAAAAGAGCTATCAGGGAAAGCTATCCATTAGCTGTCAACTCAGAATGCCTTAAGAAGCAATTGCTAATCCTCCAATGATGTCTCACTAAATCCTAATCTCTACAAATTGCTCTTAGGAAGAGCATTAAACTTGACATCAAACCAGGTCTTTAATGCTTCCTAACGTTATTCAACCTGTAAGCCACTAGAGATCATACAATGCAATTCAAATTTTAAATCCACTAAAAATGCATAAATCAGACAGATAATGTCAATGTCAGGTCTAGATCTTCCTGTGTTTTCTGTGCTGTGAAAGAAGAAAGGAAGATGGAGCACCCTAATTTAAAAAAACTTACAATTAATAAAAATTAAGAGGCAACTACAATGCTTCAGTTTTACTTTGCAGTATGATCTCTTCTTATATAGAGAGTTTTTAAAGGTTACTAAAAAAAGTGTGGAGAATGATTCATCAAAATTTCAGTGCTTACATCATTTCAGATAAGCAGTAGAATAAAAAACATTAATTTTCTCACCTTGTCAAAATCTTGATTGTTTCACCTAGAATGAGAATGGCTAAAGCAGTATGAAGTTGACAGAAATTAATAAGGCTCTAAGACTAAAATTAAAACAGCATTTTAGGAAAAGAGGACTGCATTTGTTCAACCTCATGATGTTCTCCTAAGCCCACTGCTTGAGCCTGTCTAGATCTCTCTGAATGGCATCCCATCCCTCAGGCACATAGTCTACACCTGTAATGCTGTAACATGATAGAAAGTACCACGATAATAGCAGGGTGGCAAAGTCTTTAGCTGCAGCAAATGAGAAAGAGCCCAAATGCAGCAACCACAGATATAGAAATGAAGGAAAAGAGATGCTTACCTCTGCAAGGCCTCAGTTAGGCCACTGCCAACCCTTAAATGAGGTCTGGGATGGGGTGGATCCTGGCTCCACCCCTTCCAGTCACTCAGTTGCACTGCTTGCACCTGAGCTCCCATGGGTTGGCCCTGCCTTCCCACCAGGTGCTCAATCACTGTTTTAGGCCGTGACTTAGCATTTCCACTACACCACCATACAGCTTGGTGTCATCTGCAGACTCACATAGGGTGAACTAGTTCCCACTGTCAATGTCACTGATGAAGATACGAAAGAGCAAATACTCTGGGAAGTTTTATTTGTTCCTTGGGAACCAGAAAAGAATCAAAAAGCCAAGATAATTTCTTTTTAAATGAAAAGTTGATCCCTTTTAAAATGATGGAACAAATTTTTTGAAGATATCTGTCATTCAGACTACATATTCCCTTTACCAAATCGGAATATGTTAGAATTTAATAGTACTAGATAATGGTCTGAAATTAAGAAAAGTCACTAAATAACTGGGTACCCACTAGAAACTGTTTATCTCTTGGACAGGTTAGAGACATAAGCCCATAAAAACACAGATTTCCAAGGTAAAAGTGCAGCAGTACATATAACCAAGAGATGTAACATACAGTCAAAAGACAATTACATCTGAATCAAGACAGAAACTACCCTATATGCAGAGGAAAGGATGGGTCTATTTAGCCTGCTATCTCAGTGATCTATTTGGTCCTCAGAAGATAAATTTAGCAGCTGCAAACTCAAAATATTATAACAGAAGTGAAAAGTAGTAAATAGTGGGAAATCGAATCAAAACATCCTTGGCATCCTCTCCAGATGAGGACGCTGTATTCAGAATGAAGGAATCAACATGAAACTGATCCTTCATCAGAGAGTAAAACTGCTCTGAATACTGTTAGTTCAACAAATCATTCACATAATTGGTAGTACAGCGAGATTGGTAGTACAGACAGATGCAAAACAAAGCCCTGGAAGTATCCACAACCAAAAGCTAACTGGTATACAACACCAGGAACCTGGAAGGAACCTGAGAAAACATCGAGTCAAACCCTTCTGCTAAAGCAGGTTCCCTTCAGCAGGTCACATAGGCAGGAATTCAGGCAGATCTTGTATATCTCCAGAGAAGTAGATTCCACAACCTCTCTGGGCAGCCTGTTCCAGGGCTGTGGCACTCTGAGAGTAAATAAGTTCTTCCTTGTATTACTTTCTGTGTTCCAGTCCCCTGCTTACTGGGAGAGCAGACTGCATGAATTCATGGACTTGAGCACCAAGGAATGCTGTGGAAAATTCAGTATTTATGCAGTACGGTCATATCAGAACTGTAATTTGAGGAATCACAAGAATTTGATATACATAAATATATATATTTGATATACAGATATATATCCTTATTGCTTTAGGAAAACATTTCAGATTCACTAATATCTTATCTCCATGTCTAACAAAATAAGATGTCGACATATAAAGATAATACAAGAAATTATAATTTGAAAGCAATGAGCACATGAAAACAATATCAGACAAAAACCTGAATTTGGTTTGCACTGAGAATAATCTTCAAACATTGTCTTGTGAAATAAGGTGAGGAAAGACTCAGAGGAGAGCGCATAACTTGGTAATTCCCCATCTGAAATACAGAAAAAAACTAATCCACTGTGGCCACATAAAGATCAGAGACCATAGCAAAAGGTGAAAAACATGAATATATTCTGATAGTGTTATTTTGTTACTTCTAGCAGCAAAACATAGAATCAGCTCCGGGCAGATCTCCTCTCGCCCTGGGGTCCCCCTTAGCTGGTCTTCCCTGTTCCATCGCTGAATGCGCCTGACCTGGAGCTGATCGCCTCTGAAAAACATCAGGACCTTAAACAGCTCCTTCTTGGAACAGCAAGGAGACAGAAAGAAAATAAAAAAAATAAAAGGGACATCAGTTTTAACTCAGTTCTCACAGAAACACAAAAAAGCAGAACTGATTCAAAACATGAGGAAAAAGGAAGTCCATGGGCATTACAAATAAAACTTGTCAAAGACTCAGGAGTCTTGAAAAAGGAAAAAGGAAGGGGAAAGGAATGGAAAAGTATGACAACATAAAATATAAATATTTCAAGCCAATCCAGGAAAGTATGGAATTCTCTCCTCTCACTGAGAGAGAGAATGTAACAGCGGAAAACAGGAAGCTAAATGACAACACATCCTTTCAAAAATGAAATCTATCCCAAGTATAACTCAGGAAACCAGGAGAATTTTAAAAGCTATTAGCCAAAGGCAATAAGCAAGGCATTTAAGTGTATTTCACAGGAAGCCTATGAAAGAATCAGACGTTCCACTAAAAGATCAGGCATCAATAATGGATACTACAGATAAAATTAATGACTTCTTTGCATTGATCTTTACCGCAGAACATGACAAAGAAACATTTCCTGCAGACATTACATTCCTAGTAGGAGCCACTTACAGAGAAAATGAAGCACTTGCATAAAAGAAGCATCAAGAAAAGGTTCTAGAAAACTACTTTCTAAAGTAACTGTGAATTCCAGGGCATTTGTGAAAAAATAGAACAATCTATTAAAAAATGACAACAATAAAACAGAGCTGACAACCATCACACAACCAGGTTAAGTACCAAATTGTGTCTCCTACTTTCTTGAAGACTGAACAAGACATTCTAACAAAAATATATTTTAAAGTCAGAAAATGACAGTTCACGGAGAGTGAAATCTCTACCGGAGCTCATCATTACTCTATAAATTTCTCTCTCCAAAGACTTTCAGAAGATTTCTATGGACTAGGAAAGACCCATTAAAAAATCCAACATGAAGCAAGTTTCGAACGCAGAACAGTAACTATCTTCTTAATGGCAAGCAAGTATCATATCTATGTCTCGCAGTTGCCTGCGTACTTTTAACCTCTGCAGCAAGCAGCAAAGAAATGAAAACTGACTGGAGACAAATGGTACAAGGCAAGAAACAAGGACTCAATGCTACCATTAGATTTTCCCAGTAATTACACAAGATACTCTGAATTTAAATTTATCTTATTAGGTGGAATTTTAAAAGATATGGCTGTCCTACAATATACGTTTTGTTGAAAACTATCATTTTGGATGAAATGATACTAAGAGGAAATATAAACACCGTGAGCTCCACTATCACGAGTAAGTTATTTGGGGCACAATTTCTATTCTTTGAGGCTCATGTAGATACAAAGAAATGTTTGTTCAGCTCTGAAAATGCAATGGTATCATTGACAATTACACAGGCTCAACCAGTTAGGAAGCCTTTCTGTAGAGGAAATGGAAGAGTCGCCCTAATGGCTCGTGATACGTGGAATTCCTTCTCTGGCTCATCTTACTTCTTTCTCTTCAGGAGTGCCACCCATCTGAGGAAAATCCCTGGGAGAAATACTACAGGATCCTGTTGAAGTGCACAATAGGAGTTGATGCCAGACTCAGCTCTGGGCACAGCACTTCATCCTGGGCTAATTTCCTTCTTAGCTCTTCAATAATTCACCCACAGGCAGGAGTTTTATCATAACAAATCAGGCCTATGAGAAAGATGCTTGCGCTTCATAATGCATATAATTTCTAGCTTTTCAAATCTGTCAGTCTTCTAAATCTGTCTTTCTCATTGCCTCTGAGACAAGACTTCTGTTCCTACCTCTGCTGCCCTGTCCTCTCTGGGCATTTCTGGAAAATTTTAGCAACAATAGAAAAATCAGGGCAGAAAACTGAAAACAGCATTTGCCATTTCATTACATCAGTAAAGAATAAGTTTAATTAAATGCTGAAATGAGGAAAGACAGTTTCTGGTATGCTTATTGTGAATATATTCTCCAAATACTGCACTACTTGACAATAACTGTCATATGTCTCTATTTAGAAGGTTCTGCAGAACCAATCAGTGGAATTTCTATGTGATTTGATAAACAGCCATAGCAGGATCTATTACATTTCATGCCTATTACAAAATCACACCCAAAACAACAACAAAAAAAGCAGTACCCAGTCTTCCTATGGTCATACATTGATTTCATGTTAAGACTCCAAATGTAGCATGAATTTTATGATTTCAGTACATTTACAAAACCATCTAAAAATCACCCATTCAGTGATGCATTTCACAGTGACTATGCAGATTGGTTATGCAATTAACTTTCTGCCTCTGTGAGAAGTTGGTCATTTGGTAAAGTTTCATTCGGTTTACAAAGAAAGACTTGGAGAAATTTTTTGTGTTCTGAACTGTTTAATAACGAGTCTGAGATGCTCTGTCCTTTTCCATGTAAGCTCTTGTTAATCAGTGACCTTGCAACCTCTGGAAGCTCAGGCCTCATGCAAGTGTTTCAGTATGAAGCTACAGAACCCTATAGCCTTCCTTTCTGAAGAACAGACACTTTTCTAGGATGGAGACTTCTGAAGAGAAATTCTAACCACCCAAACCAACTGCATGATGGTCACAAAGAAAAACTAGACACCAGAATTGCACAGGATGTTGAGATACTACCTACATTAGCTCTTTGTTTCATACTACAGTATATATTACCATCATCATTTCTAGTGGTTGGTGATGTCCTTTTCAACCCAGGCCATTCTATGATTCTATGATCAAAGCTCTACTCACAAACCCCAAGAAAACTGGAAAGGTAACTGCTTCAAACAGATGGCCGCCACAAATCTTTTAATTTCCCCTACTGCTCATCTGCCTACCACCTGAACACCCTGACACGTGATCACAACTAAATTATGTGGAAAGGGACATAACACTTGGAAAGCTTTAACTTACATGTTATTTTTAAAGCAAAGCATGCAAAACTGCAAGCTGATTTTTATCATTCTGATGCTTATTTAATGAGATTGTGATGTAAACATTACAAATCAAGATTGACAGAAGCAATGAGAGTCATGCAGAATACAAAAACCTTGCCAAAAATTCTTCTGTACAGATACCACTGTTCAGTAAAACGGACATTCAAGTCCTGCATGGTTGTGCCAAACTGTCTATTGTGCCCTGTGTCCAGCCACACACAGAGACGCCACTTACTTCAGTCATAACAAATGAAGATCCACAAGCTGAAACCACTACTATCAAAATTAATGCCACTCTGGGACTACTTCAGCACAGTGAGGATCAGACCCTGGATAGCCTGGGGAAAATATATCTGCCCTTAGGTGACGCACACCATAGACTCTGGTCATGAATAGGATGCTGAGCCCAAGCAAGTTGCTAATAGTACCTAACTATTCATTTATTACTCCTCCTCATTTTCAATTCATTTCATTATTGTGTTTGCAACCAGAATACTCCCAGCTCTCCATTCCAAACAGCAGATTATGCCACTTAATGGCAATTAAATGTCCTAAAGGCATTAAAAAGGCTATTACCAAAACATATTTTCAAGCTCTGCCATAAATTATTTCACATAAGCTTTGAAATTCATAACAAGTGAGCCTACAATGGAAACAACTGTGCTGGGGTCATATGTCTACATGCAAACACAATATTAATCTTCAGTAATAAGCAGTGATAGTAAAACCATCTCTAAACTACTAAGACAATCAAAAAGCATGAGAATTTTAAGATGACAAATAGTTTCTCACATGCCTTTAATATCTTTTATTCATAGGGACATCATTTTTAAACCTTCAAGCTAACAGCAGGAAAAATAAGCAAATAGGACAACACTCAGCAAGTTTTTCATTTATCTATTTACACTTTAAGAAGATATGGGGAAGCTATGAAAAAAAAAAAATCAGGTAAATAAATACCGTAAAATTTTACTTAAGTCAGAATCAAACTTCGGAAGGGAGTTAAGAAGAGAGAAGGTAAAATCAGCACCTGGCAATTTTCTCCAATTGCTGAGCTACTCAAACTCTATCTCAATCTCCATCCCAGATCCGTGCTAATAAATATATTTACTACTGTTAGAACAAATCTTTTTTTCTTTTTTTTCTTAGAGATCAACACAGCTTCCTTTAATAAAAGTCAACTATGAGCATATGCAGAACAACAGACTAGGGTAAGCAAGGCACTCCCTTGTGTTTATTTTAAATGTTAGCTGAGGCCCACTTATTCTCACTTATCTCATTGGGTTGGATTTGGCTAAGGATCCCACCTACTCAGAGAGCACTTTGTCTCTATGTATAGAAGACTACACCACACTGAATGTGTTTCTTCCTTTTGATGTGAGATATGGCAACAATAACACTTCAGGTTTAAAATGTAATGAGAAAGCAATATAAATTTTAGTTGTTACTGAAATTCCTGGTAACAAGTGTCCATAAAATTAAGCTGCAAAGGTTCAGAGGGGTTGTCATAATGGCAGCCATTGGCCTAATGAGTGTCTCAAATTCAAACCTGATTCAAGTCACTGCAGGACAAAAGGACAGGAATTATTAACTAGAATAACTCGCTTGCTAGGGTGCCTTGTGTACAGCCCTGCACCACTGGGTGCACAGATGCACTTCCGCTATTCAGACACATACATACCTTGGCTATGTTTGGAGACATACTTTTGAATAACTTAAAAAATACAAGCTTCTACGTATTCCAGTATAACAAAGGAAGGTATCAGATTTCACTATCAATGAATTACTGAAAATGACTGCACATGTAATCCACAATATTTCTAAGTGCGTTTCCTTATTATTTTGTGAACATTCATTATAACACATCTCTCACTTCTCACTTCCTTTATCACATCTTTATTTCTCAAATAAGAAAGCATTAGCCTGAAGAAGAGAAGTGATCTAACTTCCCATAACTAATTTTTATCCATCACCAAGTCCTGCAAAACATTGGGGGATGACATGCAGACTGATAAGCACGCTAAAAGTATGAAAATTAAGTAATCCTATAGCAGTTATCTATCATAAGAGCAGCACACTGTCCAAGTTACTGATTTTCTGGTGGTAGTGGGAAAACATTCACTGAATTCAAGGTAATTTCAATTGCAATTACAAAGGGCAGAAGTTCAAAGACAATAGTGCACTACAGTTCATTGAGATTTAACACTATCAACGCAAAGTATATCCACCTATGCACTATGGGATATGCTTTTTCAATATCCAGAGGGAAAAGTTACTTTGTTCCATAAAGCAGGAAATTATATTGGTAACTAACAAAGACATGATGTACTGCTGAACCTCAGGAACTTTGTTGCAAGTTTTGCTTGGTTTGGGGTTTTCTTTTCCTATCAATTTATTTTCCGTAACTAGTACTGAAATCGCGTATCACATTTTCAGGTAACATCCTCCTATTCACTTCGTTTGTCCCTTTTGATTATCTCCACACAGAGCTGAACTCACCTTTAATGTCTTAAATTACCCTCTTGCCAATGCAGTTTGACCAAAATCTAGTGTTAATTAGGAGATCTTCATTATGTTTTGTGCTCTGCATTCTTCAACAGTCTTTCATCTTAGTTCTAACGTAAAGCATCTAGGCCAGTGCTCGCCTGTGATCTATCCTTCTTCTTTTGGTGGTTTCTGAAGAGCAGCTGGAGCAGCCTGCAGCTCCCACTGAATGCCCAGTTACATGAGAGATCATTTCCTCAGAGCCCAACTCAAATTCTGCATTTCAACCTTTTATCCAATTTTCAAAGCCACAACCGGTGACACACACACACAAAAAAAAGTGGAATATATTTCTGCAGAATCAGATCATATTTAGAACAGCCACGTTAAAGCTTTTCTCTCTTTAAAATCTGTGTCCCAAAAATTGTTAGGGCCCTTGACCACAGTTAGCTCATTACCACATTTTGTGTGTTGGTTACTATGCTTCACTACATAAAATATAGTAAACTTATTTTTAAGTAGTATTTCCTAAGGAAAAATATGCTACGAGTCTATGCTGTCATACAGATTGCATTAATAAACTGGATTAAAAACTTGAAAAATATTAAGAGAGTATTAGGACGCTAAGGGATGGTCGAAAAATAATCTCTAATTAAATAATTCAAATGTAATGCATTTAATTCATTAGATATAATCTTACAGTATCTTCTTTATGCTTAAAAAAATAAGCTCCCTAATAAACTCACACTGCTTTTAAAATTGCACAATTCTCGAAGTATGCAAAACTAAAACAGTTCACAAGGATGATGATTCTTCTCATCGTCTCATATACTTTATCCTCACTGCAGGATTACCCACAATCATCTCTTCACAGGGGACTTCTAGCTCTGCTCTCTGTCCAAAACACTTCTTATTCTGCAGGTACATCACTCCTCAGTCAGGATCACTGACAGAATCAGAGATAAATGTACTTCAGTTATTATAAAAATTGCATACATAACTGTCCATGTTTCCAAAATACTCTCTGTGAACAAATGAGGAAAGAGGAACATTACTCAGCAGCTCCTCAAACTATGTTCGACCACATTCATCGGCACACCTTCCAGCAGCAATGCTGCAGCTGGCTACAGATCCTCTACACCTGCCAAGGCAATGGGTGAGAGCTGAAAGCTGTCCCAATATATATAAGCACAAGGTTTAGCCAAGACTTCTAGTGTACTCAACTACTGAAATTCAGTGGATGCAAGCGAACTTTAATCTCCCCCTCCAAATTTAAAAAGACAATATCTGACTCTTCTTCCCTCTCAAACACATCACTTGCTAATATTTCAGCTTCATATATCAGATTAAATTCAGCCATCCAGGAACTAAAACCTGCAAGAATTCTGTCTTGCAGGCAGATATTTCTAAAACCAATTTAAAATATTAAGTTACTATTCTTGTTTTTCATTTAGGACTAAGCAGGCCTTTGTAATGAATGTGCTCCTGTTATGAAAAAGTATTAGAAGCACTTTTTTTTCCCCTCTGTGCTTTTGCAGAAGAGAAGACAGGGTGGTTAACGCTGCCAGAACAGCAGAAGAGCTCCATGAGCAGAATTGCAGCCCTTTCAGCTCCCAGCCAGCCTTCTCCACGGCAAGGCAAATGCAGCCACAAGAGGCAAACATTCACCTTCCCTGGCGCAAAGATAATGCCACAAGCCCTCAGACAAAGCTCTGTATTTCTGAATGCTGCATTTTCTGTGTTTTCTTATTATCATCACACATGTAGGTCCCCAGCTTCACAGCCCTAGAGGTAACTAGTTGAGGCAAAGGCATAGCCTGCTGCCAGAGCAGTGGATAGAAGGTGGTGGGAAAAAGCCTTTGTGCACTAACACAAACCTGATGCGCAAGTATCTAATCTCAGTTTAATGGCAAAGATTGGGTCGTTTCGACAGCGCTTTAAGATAATCAGGTTATTTAAAAGCATGTGCTATAAACCCATAAACAGTGTTCACAGTGAGCAACTTCACCTGTTAAGAGATGCTACAGTTTACCTGCATGTTTCTGACTCCAATGTTTTTTGATTAATGGAAATGAGCTACAGCTGATGCTATTACACTGAGATAACCCTGCGAGTAAAGAGCTGACCCAGTGAAACATGACAATGTCTTGCATAAAGAGAAGTTAAAATATAAAGGCTGAAATCTAAAGCAGAAGAAACGCAGGCTGCTTAAGGAAAAGCATTGTACATGACTTTTTGGCCTTTTGCTGAAAAAGCAATTCTTTGAGTAGATTGAACTCCAGCACTGTGTCCCTTACATAGCTGGGTCAGACTGCAGGCTAAAGACTAATGCGGTAAAGCAGGCTATTTATGAAATAATTACAGAAGTACATCTCCCCTCCTAAATCAGGAGCACTGACATCCATCAGAGTAATACTCTCAGTGAAGTCCCTGAACCCGCTGCTCACTGAACCCCAGCACTGCAAATGTTTTTTTGCTTTGAAACAGTTAAATGGCAGCAAAAGGACTGTAACATTTCAGTTCAGCACATCTCTATGTTTCAAACAAAAACTCTGTTTCTTTTTGGCAAAATCACTGACAGATTGAACAACAATGTGAATTTTCTCTCCACATAGCACTGCTCTTCAAACAAACAAAACAATGAAGAAGAACAAAGCACAGCGCTTTGGGAGACGATCAATAGATTGTTTTTTCTAAGTATTAATCAATCAGCTCCCAAGTCACAACCTCTGGAATAGCTTGGTACTACTTTAATGATAGCCCTCTTGCCACTTGTACTGTAACTCACAGGGGGAAGAAACTGAGTCCCTACAACTGGTTTTTGTTTGTTTTTTAGTATTTACCAGTACTGCTCAGCCCTGAGCAGGTCGGATAGCTACAGTCACAGAATCATGGAATGACCTGGGTTGAAAAGGATCACAAAGATCATCTAGTTTCAACCCCTCTGCTATGTGCAGGGTTGCCAACCACCAGACCAGGCTGCCCAGAGCCACATCCAGCCTGGCTTTGAATGCCTCCAGGGATCCACAACCTACTTGGGCAACCTGTTCCAGTGTGTCACCACCCTCTGTGTGAAAAACTTCCTCCTAATATCTAACCTACACCTCCCCTGTCTTAGTTCAAAACCATTCCCCCTTGTCCTATCACTATCACTCCACAACTGTAAGCCGCTTGGAGCACACCACTGAAAATGTTATTTTATCTTCAACTCAAACGGGGGACGTAAGTAAAATGTTAGCATTGCACAGCATAGTATAATTTAACATACTTTATACCAGTTTGTTTTTGTTAAAACCCTGTTTACCTTTACAAACATTGCACGCTAGATTGTATGTATTGCTCATCATGTAACAAAAAAGCCCTTGTCAGTGAAGTAACAGACTAGCACAGACAGTGCAAGAGAATATCCCCATCTTATCTCAAATGCTTGCTTTACGAGTTCTGACATCAATGAGAATAATCAAATCTGAAAAAGCAGCACTTTGTTATTAATACTAATTTAGTGGTTTGCTGTTTCACAGTGCTATAGCCCCTCTAGATGGTAACAGCCAGCAACCAAAGCCCAGCTCCTGAGAACTAGAATCTCAAACTTCAACAGCAGTGATGCTGTGAAATGAAAAACATGAAGATAACAACATTGTTTTTAAAAAAATGCTTCTCCCATGCAATGCAGTGTGGCATCTCTAGTGTTTCAGAAAACTATGTGTGTGCTTCAGGAAAAACGCATCCCTGGCATATTGCTACCTGAAGAGGTAGCACAGAGGAAAATAGTGCACAAAACAAGAAATATTATTTTCCAGAATGATATAAAAAAATAAATAAAATTCAGAGCAGGACAAAAGTGGCATGAGAAGAATTCACAACCGCCATTTCTCCTGAGAGCCTACAGCTAACCAGCTGCAGTCCCCCAGAACACAAAGGTTTTACTACAGGCTTTACTTTCATGCAGAGAATGCACAGCATAATGGTGCACTGCTTCATAGTTATACTGAACACACAAAAACAGAAAGGAAGAAGCATTAACAGAAGCTCAATTCTAATAAGTGCATTTAAATAATACTTTTAAAAAGCAGCATTTTCAAACTGATGTACATCTATGTGCACAGCATGTTTTGTAAGCATTGACTATGCAATCTAACACAGTAACAGATTTTATTACACAGATGTTCTCATTTATTGACCCCAATTCTGCACATGCTTTAGTCTACAAAAAGCATCGCTTGCACACCCTAAATTGGGCCTCTAGGTTTGCAAAATTGGGACATATAATAATCTCATTATAAAAAACAAAGACTGTGAACTACTTAATGCAGCAAATCTTCTACCCAGAACATTATCAAGATATATTTTCCTCAATTTTTTGCTAGCAAAGTTACAGAATGCCTCACTGAAAGCTCTCTTCTTGCAGATTAAAATATCAAATCCTTTTTCTACTAAGAGGACCTACTACATTGTCAATACATCGCTTATGTGCATCTTCCATGTAAGTATAAAGCACAAGCTGGGGACGGGGGAAGGATGGGACAATGAGAGTAGGTCCCTTGGGATTTCTCAGAGATTCATTCTAATTTAGAAAGGAGAAACAAAGCCACAAGTCAAAAAAAGAAGAAACCAACAGGAGATGTTACAGCAAAAAGAGGAGGCAGTACAAGTTGTTTGACTTCTTTTATGGGGACTGGAACAGGAATTTCTTGAGATATTTCACACCGAAGTTTCCCCTTATCTTCTTACCCAGTTACCCCCTCATTGTGAGCTACTGTAAGATCTGGACAGTGAGCCTCTTCTGTTCCACCTGAGCTTTCCCTGAATGTTTCCTTCTTGCAAACATAAAAATTTCAAATTACTCTGTGGAAAAAACATACATCAGTTTGGAGTTAAAAAGCTCTGTGGCGATCTGTTGCTAAACACGACATGAAGGGAGTTATCTTTGAAGCTGAACAGTTTGTCTCCTGCAGTCATCAGGCACAAGGCGCAAAAAAATAAGGGGTTATATGTTGTAAAGGCATTAAAGTCACGGAATCCTCCTGTTTACATGCTGTGTGAGAAACACAGCTCTGGAAATACTGAACACCGCACTGGAGGGCAGAATATGCGGAGATAGAAAAGATGAAACGCTGGAAGAATTGTATAGGTTTGACTCATCTATCTTTTGAAATAATACCTGAGTACATGCACCTCTGGAGCCAAAGCATATTGATAAAGTTTCAGAAACAAACATCTAAACTTTCAGCAATAAGCATTTTGCAATGTATTTTCCCTCACGTCAACAAATTTCATCAGGAACAATTGACCCAATTAAGTGTTTTTTTCTGCTAGAAAGAAACTGAAATTTACAAATGCAGTCTATCAGAATTCTCCTCAGGGCTGCTTTAGTCACTTCCTCTCTCTTGAATGTCTCTTGACCTACGGGGAGGCAGAAACCTGTTTGAGAAAAAAATAAATACCTGCTTAAATCCACTCACTCACCTGTGTGCATTTCCTCTCCCTGCCTCCATCTGCTCTGCTCAGAAGAGCCCTGGCCTGGCAAGCCTGGTGGGTCATCCCCACGGCAAGCCACATTTCTCCACTACAGCTGTACTTCACACAGAAGAACGGCTTGAGAGTAAGTGTGAAAGGGGAGGTATGAAAGCAGGTTTGAGAGATGTCCACTACAGAAATTATTTGATGAGAAACCACCACCTCCTTGCTCAATGACTCTTTAAACTCCATCACATTGATCCCAAGTCCCTTAGAGTAAGAAATCATCTCCATAACCCAAAGTGTCTCACTCTTTTCCTGACTGTATTTAGTTCCATCTTGTAATGCAAAAACAATACCTATGCTTAATAGTACGTGACAACGAATCCCTTCCAGACAACAGAACCTGAAAGAGACTTTCAAAAAGACGCATTTCAACTTGGCTTTCGGTTTGGTTACCTACAAGGAACCCTCTTATAATTATGCAATACATCTCTACTTTCTTGCAGGTTCTTCCCTAACCCACACTGCAAGGCTAAGCACCCAACCAAAGCAATTGCCTTTCTTAACAGAGACCAAGCCAGAAGGCACTGGAGCCCCTGAGGTTCAGAAGCTCCTTGAAAACAGGGATGGTGCAAACATGCAAATGCTTGCTTGTATTTTCTCTCCATGCCTGCAGTGAAGATGCAGATTTGCTCAACCCACAACAATAAATTTCAAAGAATTCAGCAAGCTCAGAGACATGCAAAAGACCCAAGTTTTTATGTATTTATTTCTCTTTGTGACCAGGCTACCCCACATGACTGTACTAGGCATGTTTTCTTGTGCTTGCAAACAAATCATGGGAGAAATCAGCAAAGTTAAACAACAGAACGCTGTAGATACTTCCTGAAAGCCACATGAGCTATAGAATTTACCAATAAAGTCAAAGCCAAATCCACAGCAATCCTTGCAGAAGCAAAGCAATGAATCAGATGATAAATGCACTGCAACACTAGACACAGTGCTGTAGACAGAGACAGGTCTTTTGCTTTAATTTTTAATTTCCATTTTCTGTGGGTTTAGACAAACCACTGACATTACTTTAGCATAATACTTTGTAATGAATCAATACTTTAATTTAATAATGGTATTCTGTTGTCAACATATAATATATCACATAATGTCCTTGTATAGATGCTAAAAAAATATGCCCAATAAAATGCAAGGCTTTGCTTTTGCCAGTGATCACAGCTTAAATCAACATAATGAGAATCTCTACAGCCCCCAGAAGATTTTTCGTTGGGATTAAAAGGCACCATGGAGTCATTTCAGCTATATTCCTTCCTCTTATCATACCAGTGCTGTGTAAGTTCTCCCAGGTCATGCTATTCCAGCAAATACTTCAACAATAGGGAAATATATCTGAACTGAGTCAATGTACACATCTGTGAGTGTAGCTTTTACAGAAAACATTCAAATTCCTTATGAACTCAATGATAACTGTGCTAGTTCCAAACTATAATGGGGATTATAAATGAAAAAGTGAAATTAAGCCCAATGTCTTCCACCTAATTGAACAGAGGAAAGAAGTTATAACCATAATAAATGAAAAATAAAATAAAATTACAACAACTTTTACTTTAGGGTATATCCTCTATTTATTATTTTGTACCTTGGCATTAGCCTTCCTGCTGACGAGTATTTAAGGTGGGAAATACAAGTCTAATCACGTCTGTGGTACACTGACTCATGGTACGGGAACTGAAAGCAAGTGGGAATGAGGACGAGATGCAAATGCTTTCAGAATTCCCAGTTTGATGTATTTTCCTTTGTTCCACGGTCTTCAATGCTTCATAGATCGATAAATAAGTGCCATACTAATCTCAGTCAGTGCTAAAGGCACGTGCTCTAGCGTCACATGTGTGCTCCTTGATTCCAATGACAGCTCATGATCAGAAAGCAAAACGCTCACAGATAGATGTCATTCGTTGGCAGGATGCTTCGGAGCTCTGGAAAGGGTAGGTCTGGTTTTACTACAGTTTGGCACCTCCCACTACACCCTCCAGTTGGTGAAAACCCCGCAGTTCCATCTAAGTGTCATCTTCAATGTGAAAAAGATATTTGAGTCAGTGCAAAATAAAACAAACAGCTTTCACCAAAATGTCAGTGCTGGTAGCAGTTCAGCTGCCAGATGCTTGTTACTTGAACCCATGCCGTGCATAGCAAACAGACAGAGACAGAGATGTGACTAGGACAAACGACTGGACTAGAAAATCTTTAGCAGGAAATCAAAGCATACTCAGGCTGCAGTCTGGACACAAAAGAAGGTCGCAAATGGACTTCATGAGATCTATTGATTAAGATTTCTGTAACATCTCTTTCCTTGGTTACAATGCATTAGTTGAGCCCCACTTGCCTGACCTCAGCTCTCTACATTAGCCTTTTGTCATAGGAACACCACAGAAACCACGGGGCTATTTCATAGCTGAACACACAGAAACTCCTGTAAGTACAATATCTCAATTTAAAGATAATAACATTACTGAAAAACCCAGAATACCATGAAAAAAATGCATACTGGAAAAAATCAGGGCATGACTCCATAGAAATGAAACCAATGGTTTGATAACAATAAAACCTCATTAGTGTGTTCCAGTCAGTTGGCTGATTCTGCTCATCTATGGGTTAGGCTATCCTAAATCAATGATTGATTTTCATGTTGAACGCTGGGAAATGAGGCTAGAAAGCCACAGTCTGTATGTGAACATGAGAAACACACACAGGCACGCAGTACAGAGAGAAAGCCGGTGAGTCAATGGCTTTTGCTTAGTCAGAACCTGAAGGATCATCAACAAGAACTTGCAAAGCAGCTCACAGATAGCTTGACTTTGAGTGAAACACAACCAAGAATTATTGTCATTATACACACCCACAAAAAAGTGAGAGATTTCACAACATCTCCTCAGCTGAATACACACACAGAGAAAAGGCTTTACCAGCATCGACTTCAGGTGGGCAATCATCCAGCTTTCCGAAGAAATAGCTCCCAATTTGTTTTCCATTTCCTCAAGTCACATTTTGAGCCCATTTTAACATGCTAAAGCAATTAAATGAACTGCCACATGAATAACGACAGCTGCTTCTTTCCTTAGAAGCCGTGAAAGGCTAAATAACCCATAACCCCTGCCTCCATATGTGCCTTGCCAAGCTGGCGGATCACACAGGGCTGTGCACTGCTTTGAAAGCTGGGGCATCAGATTTGTCATGTCAGATTTGTATTCACACGACACAACAGATCCATGACTTCCATCTCAACAGCCGCCGGAGCAACAGCCACATAAGGACCATGCAGCTAAACTTATAAAACGAGGATGCACTTGTTTAAAAGAATTCCCTTTCTTTCTAAGAGCTGTTAGTCAGGGCAATCCAAGCTCAGTGGCAGATGCAGGTATTTGCTGTAGGGTCGCACCATGGCAGCACTTCTTCCTGGCAGGAAGATGACATTCCTTCTCCCTCTCCCCTCTGATAGCTACTGCAGCCTCAGAGAATTTCACACGTATCCTCAGACAGGCTTATGTGTATCAGGCAAGTACAGCTGTAGGCTTTCAATAAATAAATTATGCCACATGCCCTACAAATTCAAATCCTTTTTTATGTAATCTATTTAATCTTCCATTAATGATAATCTCTGCTATCAATGTGCCTAAACAGGGTCAATTTCTGCTGGATTTGCACTTCTTGCATTTCATCCTATAACCCAGCTGTACTTAATGAGAGGAAACACCCTGCTGTAAAAGGTATTAGCAGGCTCCCAGAAACAAGGAACAGTTACAGGACTGTGCAACTGCCAGAAACATTTCAAGACTGTGGGCTTTTTTCTTCCTTTGTGCGCCCTGAACGCAAAAGAGTCCTGCCAGTGACAATAATTTATTAGTAAGGATTTTACTACCTTCTGTACCTTGTAAGGAGACAGCAGAAATGGGAGGAAATTGCAGCGGGCTTCTCTTCCATACCAAAGAGATACAAAAAGGAGAGGGGAACAGATCTCAAGGCAGCGTTTAAATCCCGACAGGTCCCACCCAGGCTGGAAGCCCAGCAGCATTTCAGGCACACACATATCACTGCAGTTTGAAACACCAGTAAGGTACTGCTGCACACAGGAGTCGAGATCAGAGACGCAGGTTGCAAATCACACTCCTTTCACAGGTTTTGTTTCCTTGCTTGCTTTTTTTTCAAGTGTTCTGTACAGCTCCATATACCTCAGTGAGACAGCTAAGGCTCAGATCCACAAGAGATTTTCCCTCTGGTATCACTGGAGCTCCTCTGATTGCAGCTAGAGAGCAACCAGGCTCAGCCACACCTGTGAGGGATGGCTCTTTCTCAATTGCTGTAGCAGATGCTGGGGAAGCAAGTCACTGCCTGGTTTGCTGCTCTGATTTAGTGGCAGTTTTATTCGTAATCATCCCCAGCCATCCAACCACCTGCACGCCCACCCACACATACACATCCCGTTTGCCACTCTTCTCCCTGTTCTGCCAATTCACAAAATCAGTTTGCTGCACATACACTCTGTCCCAGGGTTCATCAGCAAAACAGACGTAATGGACAAAATTAAGTTTAAATGACCAGCTACCCAAATCCTCTACTGGAATAAGCATACATTAGCATGCAGAAGGGGAGCTGCTGGCTGTACAAGCAATCCAGGTGGTGCATGCGACTGAACTGACACTGCTGGGAAAAGCAACTAAGAGTTAATGGAGAACACAGGCTCCTCATTTCCTATGCTGCATCTGAGAAAGTGTAGAAGACTCTAATACAGTATAATTGAGCATTTCACTAAATAGCACCACACAGAAGTTCTTCTGGCACGGATTGCATTTGTCCTAAATAACCTTTACGAGAAGCTGAAAGTTGATGCACCCAATCCAAACGAAATTTCAGACTGAACCCAAATCTTTGGGTTTGTGCCTCGCAGGGCGGGAAGAGCCAGGCACAAAGAGCAACTGGAGAACGAGCCCCCTCCTCCGCTTAAAAAAAATAGCCAGTCACGGGCTGAGGCTGCAGACAGCACAGTACTGGCTGGAGCCCGAAAGCCTTGGGCTGCTGTGAGCATTTGGGAGCGCCTCGGTGCCAGCCTCCGGCGGGGCTCCTCCCAGCAGCCCAACTCCGTGCCAGGGGCAGCACCCCTCCAGGGCCGAGGGCTCCTTCGGTGGGAGCCGGCTGCTGGGCGCCCTGAGAAACTCCGCACCGGCAGAGAGGCGCAGCCCGCCCCGAGCTCCCATTGCTCACTGTCAGCAGTGTCGCTGCCCCTCCTGGCGGGCCATCGCCTGTCCCCTCGCTTCCCACACCTCCTAAATGCCACCCTCACACCAGACTAGAAGGGGAAGCTTTCCTATGAACCGCAGCGAATTCCAGCCGCCTCCCACGGCTGCTCCTGCCTCGACGCCCACCACAGGAGTGGGGAACCTGCCGGGAGACAGCCAGGGGAGGGAAAAGAGAAGCGCGAACTTGACGACTCCCCGGCCGCCCGCAGGGCACCGCGCGTCCCCCGGGCTGCGGCAGCCCCAGGACGGACGGCGCCCGGAGCCGGTGACCCGAGCGGCGGGCGAGGTCTGCCCGAGGGCGCGGGCCGGCGCGCTGCACTTACGGATTTTGGGGGTCGTGGTGGTCTCCGGCGTGGTGGTGGTAGATTCCTGGAAGGGAGACAAGGTCCAGGAGGGCGCCGAGTCGTGGACGTAGATCTTGTAGGAGGAGGTAGCGTGTGCCGCAGTGGGCCAGGAGGGCAGCGGCGGGGTGCTGGGAGCGGCAGGCGGCGGGCGGCCGGCGGTGCCGAGGGGGCCGCTGG